>SNQJ01S0202444.1:0-15273 GCA_010110895.2 Picea sitchensis | reverse complement strand
AAGACCTTGTGCCCTTATCTTGTTTGACTCCATCTACCCTAAGGCACTGATCTCTAGCCTCCAACGTTGAAGTCTTAGTGTACAAAACCACTCTCAAAACTATAAATTTTGAAACCCTAACTAACAAACTAACTTAATTAGGGCTGACATCATAGTTGGTTATCTCATCTTGACACAACAAAATTTGAATATAAGCAATTGAATGATGATTTGAAGCATTTATTGAGAAAATTGTTGATTGGATACATTGTTAGCTTGATCATCTTGATAGATATTGATGAATTGATGCTCTTTCATAGCTGATTGACAAAATGTTGACTTCATTTTGTATCTATTGTTTCACATTGCTTATTAATTGATGTTAGATAGTCATTGAAGTACTAACCCTTTGAGTTATAGCTTGCATATATATATTGTATTGCTGTTGTCTTGTTTCAGGCAGGTGTTTTCAATTGGGCATACACTTCTTTATTGGCTGATTAGCCAGACTGTCTGACCTAGGTGGTAATCTATGAGGGGGAAACTTTGATCTTGACTTTATACCTTAGCCTCTTTAAAACCCTAGGTTGCCGGGGATGTCTCCATTGGGATAACCTCCCTAAACAGAAAGAACCTCCCCATTGAGGTGACATTGGGTGGGGAAGGTTCCTGTTACGCTAGTTTGGTCTGTATCCTTTAGCCTTTGACCTAGACTACAAACTGTGTGATAACAATTTGGCGCCGTTGCTGGGGAACACTGAGTCAATTCTCCTTAGATGACAAACCTTTTCGGTAAGCCTTGCCTCAGAGCCTTATCTTACAAGCTTACCTGGCGACTCCACTAAAGTGTTTTCCCTTTTCTTTGATGATTTCAAGCAAATCATCCGACGACTCCACAAATAGCTAATGACGACCCGTAGTGGGAATCAGTATATATTTTCATCTACTACTATGACCTCCACAAATCCTGTCACCCCTGTAATTTCTCCCAAATGGTCTCATAAAGAACTCTTTGGTCCTTTAAGCTTACCTAACACCCAAGGGGGGTTACATGATCTACCTAAGAAGGTTGAGTCCTGGATACCTAAGTTTTCAGGGGAAGATGGATCCTATGGAAACTCTCATTGGACCGACTTCTGTGATGCTTTCCAGTTTCACCAATCCGGACAAGAACACCCCGATGTATTTTTAAGGCTCTTTGTGAGCTCACTCACTGGAAGTGCCAGAAGATGGATTAACAAACTCCCGAAAGGAAGCATCAAAACCCCTGAAGATATTGAACAAGCCTTCAAGAAAGATTGGTGTGAAAAAGAAAGCATGGATTCCCTTTACTCTCAATACACTAATATTTGCAAAGCCTCTAGCAAGGGCTTTAGGGATTTCAATGATAGGTTCAACCTTCTACTCAAGAAGATCAGGTCTATTTTCTCAGAAGAAGCTGTCCTCCAACACTACTTGAACTTGTTGGAAGGAGTTTTGTAGTTTACTCTCAAAGATCGGTCGCCCTCGACTCTAGAAGAAGCACAAGACTTTGCTTGCCAGATTGAGCAGAACCTTGAGTTCGAAGACTACATCCATCAAGTCAATCTCTCACACAATAATGACCCCAAATAATCTAGTGATGAGGATATCACCGAAGTTGAGCCTAAATTCCCGGAAATTCTTGAAGTAAAACTCATGGCTCCCAAAAGGAAATGGAACACATCTTTCGCAAACACAAACAATGTTATGAATGCCTCAAGACAACATAATCCATCCAAGGATTTGGGCATGGCCACTCACAAAAAACCTAACTTTAAAGATGCCTTGTTTGTCTTGGACACACCAATGTTGGAAGATCGAGATATGAGTGAAGCCGATAAGTTTGAAGAAACCGATCCAAGCACTAGTATGTCTTGTATCCTGCAAAGGGTTAAAAGGATTCGTGGAATGTTAAAAATTTCTTTTCTAGAAAGGAAGGACTCAGATGACCAATTTCCCTTTAAGGGGATTTCGACATTATTACAAACCGGTCATTCTGAGAAAGATGAAGAAACACCCTTTTCAGTGGATCCTTACTCGTTTTGAGATTGCCCCACTTTTCCCTCGACAGAAAAGGACACAGACTGGGCTAATTATTCCGACGATGCCTCTAATATCTCTGAAGATCTGGACGAAGATGGTTATCTAATACAAAGAGTGAGTAATTTCGTTGAATAGAACAAAGACGTTTTCAAAGACATAGAATTTCCAAGCACCGTCATTATGGATGAAAATCCTTGGTGTTTTCAATGCAGTGAGGCACACTGGGAACATGAGTGTCCTTCCAATAGTGGTGACCATCAACACGTAAACAATATATACCACTTCATAGAAGGCCCTCAAATAAATATCACCACTAAAGAGCATCAAGAGGCCATGAAAGAAGCAGCCAGGTTAGCCAGGATGGCGGTAATAAACAAACTAGACCAGGAATCAAAATAAAAGCTAAAGAAACAAGAGTTCCAGGTGTATAGAAGAAAGAAGTTGGACCAACCTTCCACTGAACAAACAAAAAAACTACCTGTGGATGTAATCTTTCCTAAAACATCCATTACTGAAAGGGTTAAACTAAATCTTGACCTTGAAGGGGCATTATCCAAGATGCTTGTAACCATCCCTTTGAGAGAAGTTATCAAGGTACCATCTATCAAAGAGTGATTTGAAAACTTTTTCCAAGGATCAGATGGACCATTGAAGGATGGAACTATTGGTCGTGTCCATAATGTACCTGTAACTACAACTTATGTGCAAAATCCCAGTGATTCCATCATAGATGACGAAGCACATGACAAAACTGGGCCAACTCCTCATAAATATTCTCCAAAAGATGCACCTTTTCCAAAGGAGGAAAATTCGAATCAAATTAAATGGCCCAAGAGAGAAGAATACCAACAACTCATGGACGAGCTCAAAGATCAAGAATCAGAGACTGTGAAAATACTAAAGAAGGTGGAAGATGATGTACGGATCTGTCCTTCATAGCAGAAAATCTTTATAGCAGAATCCCACCCACCTCCCTCTACGCAATACACCAGGGTTATTCAAGGAACGACCAATTTCAGAGTCAAAGAGTACAAGGAGGGAGACGTGGTTTGGATGTGGGATGCCAATAAAGGGAAGCCTACTAATATCAAAGGAAACAATCATTTTTGGTTTGGACCTTTTAAGGTCGGAAGAAAGTCAGTTAATGACTCTTATTACATGTCTACACTGGATGGACAAAGGCACACATTGCTTGTCAGCGAACACCTCCTCAAACCCCACCAGGATGGGGTGACCTGAATCCACAGGTAGGTATAGGTAGGTAGGAATTTTCCGTGTATTATACCATTTGCATTTAATTTTAGTTTGCTTCCTCACTTGCATGTTGATTGTTTTATTTTAGTTGTATACATATATATATATATATATATTGCGGGGTGGCAATACCACCCCACCTTTGTTACTGATGCCATTTTCGAGTTGAGTAGGTCTACAGGTTATGCCAGAGATGTTGAGGTTCTCATGCGCTCTACGGTGAGAACATGTCCCCGAGTTGGAGCCAGATGTTATCCCCGATTTCTAGGGATAACCAGGAGATCATGTCTCGAGGCCCACACATCCTAGACATGGAGTACCAAGAGCATGATTGACCTGAGCATGGCCCTGGAGGGCCCATATTTCTTCTTCTTCATCAGACTTGTCCTGTCAGCAGCAACAACATCCATCACCTTCGGCTTGGACTTGTATTGGAGAAGACTCTTTCTCCATGAGGTAATTGGTCCAGGTATCATGGCATGTGTCATATTTGATCATTATAACCTTCAGATATATGCATCAAATTTCTTTCATTTCTGACGACTGCTTGGATCTTACATTAACCCACTTGAACAAGGTTGGGAGGATTGACAGGGTACCCTAGCAAGATTGTACCCATAGGTTTCGGTTAGCCACCAGGGGGGATTTTGAAGAGCCATCGTCCGCTCCCATCATATCATCATTCTTACATCTTATCTCCCACTCATCTATCCCATTCCCCGGGTCCGGACATTAGGATGACCTTTTTGTGGGGTTACACCTTATCTTGTGGGGAGAAGGGGATAAAGGCCCAGGAGGTAAAAGAAGCTGGTAAGAGATAAAATCCATAAAATATAAAACCTAGATATGCCTCTCCTAAGGATCCCCGAGAAGGTAATAAAAAGCCTCTCAATAAGAAACAAGAGGGACCTGAAGAAAAGTGACAAAACAAGACCTAGCCAAGAGGATGGCGGGTCTCATCATGAGCCAACTCATTATGTTCATGGGTACCTAGCAGTATGACATTTCCATTATCTAGTTACCACGCCTGGGCAGTGATCTTTGGTTGCATGGCCAAGGGAAAGGGGATCTCATCATGATCCAGCCTTATCATCTCTGTGAAAGTACTTGTGGGTAACATTGTCAGCTCTGGTCACCACACCAAGGCAGTGTCCTCTGGTTAGACCTTGAAATAAAAATAAAGAAAAATTAATAAATAAAAGAGAGAATAAATGCAATAAAGGGCTTGGAAAGAATTTCATCCATGACAGGTACAACTCGCCTCCTACAAAGGCACCCACGGATAATATCACCCCGGTCTTTCACTATGTTTGGAAATCCTTGGACCACACCACCTCATGTTACATGGCTTGGATGATATCCTCTGGAAACTTTCCTTTTCTTATGGATGCTAGCCCAATAGGGCATTTTGTCTTTTTCTTCAGCTTTGCATAGTAGGTCATTGTAATGTCTTTGAGCTATTGGATGATATGTTAGGGGTTTTATGCATGCATTTGATAAAATTAATGATGAAATGTGATTGACATTGCTATGATCCCTATGAATAATGAGCCCATGGCGGGCGAAGTTTTTGATGTGCAGGACCATGCCCGACGGACAGGTACCAAGTGGACCGGTACACATGGGGAGATGATTAGTTCGAACCTCCATGGGGCTGAAGAGCCCATCAGATGGTTGTTGGGACCCCATCATGGTCAAAGATAGGACAATGATTAGTTGAGCCTTTGCACGAGAGAAGAAGGAGGACGTTTTCAACCAGGATGCCTTGGCTGAGCCCAGCCCATGGGGGTTGACCCACTACAGGTGGAACGTGTCCTTTCTGATGCCCCAGGATGTCATCTAGGAGCCATGACATCACCACCAGTGTATGGCACCTTGACAAGGCATTTTGGCACGTGTGGCAGAGTTTGGAGACCCAGAGAGGGCCAACGTTTGTCATCTAGTGCTGTATTTTGCCCTAAAAAGGGCCAACGTCTCTGTCAAAAGAGCTTGACGTCTTTCTTATTTCTCATTTAGGGTTTTATTTGACAGTTTAATGTAAAACAATATGATTTTTGGTTATTAGCCTTGTCGACTATTTTTAATGACCTAATTTAATTAAAGGTCATGGAACAATATATATTGAGGACGCTTTCCCCTCATTTGAACATAACACAATTCACTCACACTTGTGAGGTTTGATTTTTGTGCCCTTATAGGGTAATGTTTCTTTCTAAGTGGGGCACACTTGTTATTGGAAGGATATTTTTGGCATCTTGTGGCATTTCTCTCCAAGGAAGGTTTACAACTAGGGTTTGCATGTGCTTTCTTCATTATATGTAAGTGATTTTCTTGCAAAACTTCTTAATTGAATGGTTGTAGGTCTAATTTCTTGCATTTGCTTATTAAATTGCTGGTTTGAAACCCTAAGTAACAAGCACACAAGTAGGTCATTGTTACATGTCCCCTTAGAGAGAGATTTTTCAGCCATTGAAGAAGAGGGATTGAGCCTAGACTTTGCTACACTCATCTTGATTCTTCCCTTAAGCTAGCATTGAAGTTTATAGGTTGAAAGAGGGTGACGTCCTAGGCCTAGGTTGTATACACCTAGGGCCATCATCTTTTAGGGTTTGAAAGCCTTGTCTTTACAACACTTTCTCTCACCTCATCCCTTAAATTTATCATTTATGCTAGCTGTTTTTCCAAGTTGACCTAAAGAAGGAGGAAAGAGCACGAGGCCTTGCTTAAGAAACACCGGAGTGAGCCTCTTTCCCCTAGGGTTTTGATTCTATGGCCCTGCCTTTGTAGCACTTTAGAACCCTTCCCTCTAGTCTTTAAGTCTTCATCCTTTCAAGACCTTGTGCCCTTATCCTGTTTGACTCCATCTACCCTAAGGCACTGATCTCTAGCCTCCAACGTTGAAGTCTCAGTGTACAAAACCACTCTCAAAACTATAAATTTTGAAACCCTAACTAACAAACTAACTTAATTAGGGCTGACGTCATAGTTGGTTATCTCATCTTGACACAACAAAAGTTGAATATAAGCAATTGAATGATGATTTGAAGAATTTATTGAGGAAATTGTTGATTGGATACATTGTTAGCTTGATCATCTTGATAGATATTGATGAATTGATTCTCTTTCATAGCTGATTGACAAAATGTTGACTTCATTTTGTATTTATTGTTTCACATTGCTTATTAATTGATGTCAGATAGTCATTGAAGTACTAACCCTTTGAGTTATAGCCTGCATATATATATTGTATTGCTGTTGTCTTGTTCCGGGCAGGTGTTTTCAATTGGGCATACACTTCTTTATTGGATGATTAGCCAGACTGTCTAACCTAGGTGGTAACCTGTGAGGGGGGAACTTTGATCTTGACTTTATACCTTAGCCTCTTCAAAACCCCAGGTTGCCGGGGACGTCTCCCTGGGGCTAACCTCCCTAAATAGAAAGAACCTCCCCATTGAGGTGACATTGGATGGGGAAGGTTCCTGTTACGCCAGTTTGGTCTGTATCCTTTAGCCTTTGACCTAGACTACAAACTGTGCGATAATAGGCCGAATCATGATGAGACCTCCCATCCACCAACTAGTACCTTGAGTTTTTTTTAATGTTATGGGTCCCCTTTTCTTACTGAGAAGCCTTTTATTTCTTTCTCAGGAATCCTTGGGCGAAGCATCTCAAAGGTTTCATTTTGGATTTTAACTCTTGCCAACTAATTTTACCCTTTGGGCCTTTAGCCCCTTCTTCCCACAAGGCAAGGTACAACCCTTCCTAGTGCTACAAACCCAATTCCTGAACCAAGGTAGGGGAAGATGAGAGGAATAATGATGAAAAGTGGTAAGTATGGAAGGAATGGACGATGAACTTTCATAGACCCACCCAATGGAAACTCATCCTAAAGGGGAACCGACTTACTAGGGAATTCTGTCATCCACCCCAGGTACGAACAAGTTACAAAGAATTATTTCCAAGAAAACGCTATGAAATGAAGGAGATTTCAGTGTGACATATTCAAATGCTTCAAAAATCAAAGTGACACATACCATGATACCCAAACTAATTACCTCATAGAGCAAGACCCACTGCTACTTCAAGACCAGGATGGTGGGATGGATGCTACTGTTGCTGATAGATAGGCTGCACTTGAAGAAAATATGGGCACTCCAGGTCCAAGCTTAATTCGTCTGGCTCTTGGCACTCCATGTCTAGGAACTGTGGTCCTTGAGACGTAATTTCATTAGTTATCCCTAGGATAGGGTATAACATAGAATTCAAACAATCATAACTGGAGCAATGAGTAATGAAATTAGGCCTAGGAGGGATTGATGGAAACCTAGAGGAAAGAAGAATAGGCTGGGATAACAAGTGTTTGCTGATGATGAGCAGAAAAGGTCCAAAAATGAAAAACACAAAAGGAAACCAAATTTGGATGAAGAACCCACTATGCAGACTTCAAACAATTATATATCAAGCTACAGGCCACAAAATCAATATAGCAATAGATTGATGGAAAGTTGAGACAAAGGACGATACTCCAAAATGATTTCGTTCAACAGACCAGAGCCAGAAATTCCCAGAATGACCCAAGAAATTCAGAAAATGACCCAACAAGAAGAATGAATAATAAATCTAGATAGATATAATTTGTAAACTTTCATATGACGAATGTAACCACCCAGGAGTCTCTTCAGTCCCATTTGTAACACCCACATCTAGATTTTCGAAATGCAAAATAAATTTGACATGTAAAAAAACAAAATTAGGGGAAAATGAAATGAATGGCCATGAGAGATGAAGAGTCTCTCTTATTTTTATAAAAGAGATCTAGTTGAAAGGAAGAATTTTTTTTCCCTTTGTAACAAAATATGGTACTATTACTTCTGAGTAATAAAGAGTAGGAGACATTTCAGAAATTTGTGATTCTGATGGGTGTATATGAGACTATTCTTTATGCATTTATCTTCTTCTTGAGTAGATAGGATTCTGTTGTATGTATTTTTTCTTCTCTTTGTTATGTCTACTTATGTTATCACTTGTTTCCTTGTGGATACAAAAATGATGTTATAGATGTATTGTGCAACTATTTGCCTGTATATATGTAGCATTGTTGTTTTCATTTACCATTTGAATACATGAACTAGTTCTGGTTCCAATGACATTATCTTTTGTTGTACTCATCCTTTTGGTTATGCTCCCAGGATAGGTTAGTATTGGTTAGGATTATATTATTTTTTTTGTAGTTAGATTAGCCTTAGGATTATTTAGAACTCTTTGGGAGGTAGTCCGCTGTCTTTTCCCTTTTTCTTCTTTTAATTTTCAGTGGAAGCGAGGCCCATATACTCGCAGGAAACACTACGCAAAATGAGAGTAGGTTTGATTGGGACCTACCATCGGGCATTCTCCCTCATTTGCTTGACAGGTCATTCAAACCTATCAACAAAATGCAAGCCTCATTGGTATTCCAATTATACTGTTGAAAGAAGCAAACTAAGTAACTTCCTCAAGCTATGTTCAAACTTCACTGAGGACTTATTGTGGTGCCCTTTAAATGTGAAGGATTTCAAATATTTGGCCACATTCCATAGGATCTACGTCTTATTGTGTGAAGGAGTACTGGAAAAACTGATCATGTTTAGTTGTGTGAAGTGACTGCATTTTATTTTGTGATGTTGCGGGTTGTGTGAAGGAACTACGTTTAATGTTTCATTTCTATGGCAACTTGTTGAGCTTATCCTTTGTCTTTCCTGTGGTGGCTTAGAATGGGATACAATTATGTTTTTTGTGGCGATAAATTTTCTTGATTTGTAGCGGTCTGATGCATCACTGCTCCCATATCATTGTCTCCATTTTATTGCGGGATCCATCAGTGTTGATTTAAATTTTTGGATTTTGGCTGATCCGTCAAAAGTATCCCTATGGTTGGATTTTATTCCACATTAATACTAACTCCCACTTTTTATTCACATTGGATGTACTTTTGAGTCCAATTGACAAAATTTGTACTCACTTGTTGGATACTTATAAAATTATCTTATCTTCTCTAATTATCCATTCACAATACAAAATATTTGCTCCTAGTTACTTGCATGTTTTGATATTACTTGTATTGCAGACTTCAGGGACAATTGTGATGATTTGTGATAAGATCAATTTGATTCTCAATGTTGAAGGACCTTCAATGGCTGTCTAATTCACGAGGTTCTGCATATTGTTCAATGGATGTCTAATTCACAAGGTTCTGCATATTGTGGTGGCACCTTCTCAATTTGGAAGTTTCAAAACAAGAGATATTTTACCTCAAAGTTTTGCTTAATTAAAACATTTTGAATGATATTTTCAAATATGCCTCCATATAACATTAGGCCATATTTTTTGCCTTTTGTAAAAGGCGGTTTATCATTGTTACATGGCCAAGTACTATTTTTGGATAATAAACCATTACAACGTATTTTAAATTTTTCAATCTTTGGAGAGGGTAAATATCATGGTAGAACTGCCGATACTCAAAATTATTGTCATTCTTGCAATACAAAGGTGTTTTTTGGTGATCACATGGGCGAAGGTTGGTTTGGTTGGGATGGCAGGGTTCGTGTTATTGTATTTTGTGATTGTGTTGAATGAGTAACCCATTTTACTTTTTTAGAGTTCATAGACATAAATTGCTAAGGGGGTATATTGTTCTATATTGTATTGAAAACATGATATTTAGGTTGAGTGGGATTCATATAAATTAAATGGAAAACTATTAGCATTATATTGTGGAACTTAGTAATTGGTGAGGAAACTAGAGTGTAAGACAATGCTAACGTGTCAAGAAGAGCCCAAAAGGAGTTTCATTGGAGAAACAATGATGCATTAATTATAACAATTGTGGTAATGGATGACAACATTAGGTTTTGGGACTTGTGTATGAGGCACATGAGCATGGTTTGGATGTAGGGTACAAGTGTTTTTTCTTTTCTTTGCAAGTCTATCGTCTCAATGTGATGGAAGACTTCCTAGGGTTTTGATCTCTCAGTGGGGATGTTTTTTAATATGTTGGATTTTGTGACCATTAAGGGGTGATATTAGAATGTACTGGTCACATTTGTTTTGTGGATTTTACTTGTTATGTAAAATAAGTAAATGATGACCGTGTGTGTGATATGGAATAAGAAAATAAGGAAGGCCAAAATTCACATAGTGGATTCTAATGTGCCCTATAGAGAGAATTTGATTCATATGACATATACAAGTAATTTTTTATACACTTGTTATTAATTGTTTGTAGTGAGAAGCTTCCACTCTAACAATAGGGATCTAGACAACAAATTATGGCATAAACTAAACATACAATCCTGGTGTCAAATAGGATAAAAGCACTAAGAATGCGACAAAATGAAAGCCTTTAACTGGCTTCAATTTTTAATGGAGTAATAAAAATATTCCTTAGCATTGTAAACAAGAAATGAAAAATGCCAGAAAGCTTGTTTAAAAGAGAATGACAAGGTCTACGAAGTACACAAAACATGGGCTAGACTTGGAAAATGAGAAAAAATAGTGAAAATGCTATGGAGCAATTTTTAGAAAAGGAAAGAAAATTTCCAAATAAAATATATTGTCTTTTTGTTGTTGGTTTTTCTCCTCCTCATGAAATGTGTGTGTTGTTTAAGTTTTTTGTGCTTTATAAATGTTTCTTTAAGGCTTAGTGGAGTTAAGGAAACTTGGGAAATCCTTCATTTTTTGAAAATCTCGACTTAAAAATATTAAAAGCAGTAATATAATAGAAACTATTAGGAAATGGCCTTAGCGATGTCCAAAACATTTAGAAATTGTTCTTTTGTAAGCTTCTTGGAAATGTTTTTTAGCGGGCAAAGGTGCTTCACAAACAAGGAATACATTTTATACTAATTGAAAATTTTGCCTCCGCTTCATTTGTAAAGGAACTAAAAATAATATGAGAAATTTTATATGGAAAGAGAGAAAAAATTAGGGAAAAATGATGTCTCATTTGGTCTCTTGGGACAAATTTTAGATTCCTCAATTTAAAGGAGGTCTTGACATCAAGAGTTTGATGGATGTAGGAAAATCTTTGGGAGTTTTGTTAATTTTGGAACATAAAAAAAGCTCTTGATGATTGGTGGAATTGAGTAATCAACTATAGGTATCTAGATAGGGAAAACCCTTGTGATGTTAATAATTTTAATATCTCCAAAGGGATCACCTCTATGGACACCATTAAAATTTCATTCCATCTAGTTTTGGAAAACTTGTGTTGGAATCCACCAAGAGGGGTAAATTCTTAGAAGCCATTCTCTCAAAATCATTCTACAATTAGGACCTAATATATTGAATTGGTTCCAAGGAAAATGAATTGTAACTCTTGAGGCTCGGTAAGTGGAAAGAGTCAAACCCTTGTCTTTGGAAAGTATGCAAATACCAATTTTCATACAAGGTCATATATATTTTGAGTGCAAACTACTTGGATACAACAAATTATATCATATTGGAGTGAGAAAAACCCAAATACCTAAAGTGTTGTTTGGAAAAGACAAAGAACTCAAGATTGAAAATCACATCTACATGGGTAGGAGAAGGCATTCATTACATATAATACCACACTTTAATCTACAATTTTATGGGTTGGTGGCTTTTAGAAGAAGTTGTGCAATGGTGGATCTCAATGAAATGGCGGGTTAAATGAACTATAGCGCTTAAACTATGCACATACCATTTTTTATTTTTATTTTTATTTTCTATCTATTTTCTTTCATATATAAGAATTTGACAGAATATTTGATGACATGATTTGAACTTTTAAGGCCTCCCTACGTGTTATTGGTTTGAGAGATTTAATTCCATGAAATAGGATTTCTCTAAAACCCTAATGTGGATGACTTTATATCATGTTACCATTCGAGTTTTTGGATGAAGATATTTTGGAGGACATTGGCAACATGCTAAGGATATATCATGTAAAATAACCAAAAATAAAAAAATATACTTAAATGTATTGATTTGTAAATTGATGAACCTCCCCAACTCACTCCTATAATAATATATAATACTGGAATAATAGGATGAAGAATAGATCCAAATAATCAACAATGAGGAGATTCCCTTAAAGTACAAAATATTCCATGACCATGACCATTTAAAGAAACACCACCAGACAAATAAAAAACCAAGTCAAGAAATTAAATTATATCTAGATGAGGTTTAGGGAGTAAACTCCAAAGGGAAACGATTGAGAAAAAAGATGGGAGATGACAAAAAAAATGAAAGGGTTAACAATCTTGAATTCAAAACTTTGAATAAGGTGCATAAAAAAGGAGAATCAATCAATACGTGGACGTTGACTCTAGGGCATTGAAAATTGACAAACATACAACACAAAGAAGAACAAAACACACATAGAACATGACAAGAAAACCAAAGCCAACTAATGGAGAGATAGAAAATGGAACCCAACCTAATGCGTAGGAGATGATAAAGAAACTACAATCCACTAGGAATGAGTAATATACAAAAAGTGAATAACATAAATTAAAAGGGACAAAAAATAAAAACACACCCTACATGATAGAAATCCCGGAAGGGAAAATGAGAGGAGGATTGGGGGCATCAAAATAGAAGAGACAAATCCAAAAGAGATCCCAAGAGAGGAGGAATTGCACGTGAATTAATAATAAAACACATAAGAAGTAATCATGGCTGAGAACAATGGAGATGAAGAAATGGGGGATTTTGACATGCATTTGATAGCATCAAGATTCAACCAAAATATTTGAGAGACTCTAAATGTGATTCAATTCAAGGATTTGTCCAAACTCCAAAAAATGCAATAGAAATATGGAATCCTTGGATTCCCAGAGGGGATTTAAAAAAACACTCTCCAAGAAAAGAAAAGAGGGTCAAGTAAACTAGATGCATCAAGCAACCAATGATATGGGATGACAACTTTCACTCAATTTGGTATATAGTCCCGAAGGAAGGAACATTCATTTGGAACAACAAATGAGGAAAATCAACCTCGATAGAATAAAGACTAGATGGATTCTTGGGAAGTGTCGATTTCTTATCCAACAATAATCCATTGATGTCTTATTTTAAAAGGGTTAAGGCCAAACACTTTTTTGAATTTCCTCTCAAATTCTCTACCAATAAACATTCCTTTCAGATTTAAAAGAATGTGATTTACACACCCAAATCTTAAAAATTGCATCAAACAGTGGTGGAAGGAATGAGATTGCAAAAGCATAATATGGACATTTAAGATTCAATGGAAGATAAAATTCCCCATAACAAAGCTCAATGAGTGCAATGTGTATTTGGGAATATCTTCAAAAAAAAGGATGGAAGGAAAAAAGAGATGGAGTACATCCAAGAGGCAATAATTCAAGAGGAACACATGGAAGGCTTAACAACAAAATAAATCAATCTTATGATAGAAATGAAAGATTGAGAGACCAAGAAGGTTTTTTCTGGAAACAAAATTTTAGAGTGAAATCATTGAAGGAAGGTGGAAAGAATATCAAATTATTTTACCAAATGAAATTTAAGTGTAGAAGCATAAAAAACATAGGCTTAAAACATAATACGGAGAATATATAGAATCAAGAAGGAAAATAGAAGTGTAAATCAAAACCTTTTTCCGAGGCCTACTCACTAAGCCCTAGATAGACATGGATGAGGTAATATAACACATTTGAAAAATTATTCCAACATTATTTTGGTATGAACAAAATGAGAGATCATATAGAGCAATATTGAAAGAAGAGTCCAAGAAGGCTGCTTTGACCTATCAACAAGAAAATCCCTAGGTTTTGATCTCTTCCCAACACCTTTCAAGGACGCTGGAAAATTATGGATAAAGGCTTAATGGACGTGGTGGAAGAATCCAAGTGTTGGGAATGTCTTATATTCTTTGCATGGTTATTCCCACCCTCGTTTTGCATGCGTTGGTGGTGGGAGCCCTTGACCAAAATTTTTGGGTTGTTTTTTGGCTCGCTTTATGGCCTATTTTGTGGTTTTCAACCCATTGTAATATAATCCTAGTTAAGGTATTAAGGTTGTAATATAATTCATGTTAATAGATTAAGGTTTTGGATATCGTGGAATATCTATATATTGTATTGTTAATGGTGAAGTTAATATAATTAAGAAGATAGAGGTGTGGCTCTAAGGTTTGTTGGTTTTCCTAGTGAAGGGTTCCAGGGTAAATATCTGTGTATTGTGCATGTTTTCCATTATTTTTATTTCTATTTTTCTTAAGAATATGTCTGCATTTTTTCACTTCAAAGGTTTAAAACCTACAAAAATCTTAAAAACATTAAATATTTCACCTCCATAACATTGATCCCCAAGTAATTAAAATCTTCAACAATAGAAAAATTTCAACCAATTACACTATGCAACAATATTGTATACAAATTTATAAAAAAGTTAAAGGTGCTAACTCAAAGAAATTATGGACAAAGTGATTATAAGAGGACACCATGGCCTTGTGGTAGGTAGGTAAATTGTGGATTAAATCGTTACAACCTAATGACTTGTCCATTCCTAGAGATCTTCTAAAAGGGCAACATGCCAATAAAGTTAGACATATTAAAATCCTATGATAAGATTGAATTAGAGTTTCATTGTCGATATGTTAAAATCTTTTGGCTTTGATAATAGATGGAAAAATTGGGTTTATAGTTGCATCTCCTCAATATAATATTCCATTTTGGTAAATGAGGCTCCAATAGCACCCTTTGATCCAAATAGATGATACCCCACAGATAGAAGAAACTTCCATTCGTGAAAACAAAACTATAATAAAAACATTGAATTTATTCCTTCAAGCATTAATACATGAATTGTGAATGGTGAAAAATTCAAAATATTTCTTCAACACCAACATTCTAGCCCAAAGACACATAAGAAACTCCTTGAAATTCCAAAGAGCCTCCCTATTGAGAAAATTCTTAGGTGTACCTCTCATTGAAAACTCATGATGATCCT
>SNQJ01S0202442.1:0-16764 GCA_010110895.2 Picea sitchensis | reverse complement strand
AAAAACATTGAAATTTGTACCTCTGTTACGAAGTTAAGGCTCTTAATGTAAAAGATATTTCCAAAGATATGCATTTAATTTTTGTACTTAGGCTTTCTTGGTATTTTCAAAAATAATAGAAACTCTCTAAATCGGACAATGGCGTATTAAAGGACATTCAAAGAAAGATTAACTTTAAACCTTGTTTAGAAGGGTGATTGATTAGCATTGATTTTGAATTAAATTTGAAAACCTGCTTTTCGGAGTTTCGACACTTTTGATGTCGAGGAAAAATGTCCTCAAAGAACCCCGATGGACGAAATCACGATGTATTATTTAAATTAAAACGTTTTTAGTATCTTAATTAATCAAGATTAGACCTTTTCGAGATTTCGTTAATCGGAAAATCGGGGATCGGGATTTTGGGAAATCTGATGACATGAAACATGCTTCTCACAAAACCGCGAGTCTCGATATCGCGATGTAATTAATTAGCTCTTAATCATTCTTAGCAGTTATTAGATTAATTGAAGACTTTAATTAAGGATTAAACGTATCGTGAAATCGAGAAATCGGGAAACACGATGACAAGATTATTTGCTCTTATAAAACCGCGAATTCTGATTTCACGACGTGATTAATTTAATGATTAACCCCTTTTAATTCTGAATTAAGTAAATTATGTTTTAATTAAGTTTTAAAGTATCGGGAAATCGGGGATCGAGATTTCGTGATTCAATTTGCATCAAACATTTGTTTACGCAAAACTCCAAATCCCGATTTTCTGATTTAAATTAAAATTCCTTAAATTTTAAATAACTGCCCGTTTTAAAGATTGTTTGAAATATTGTTGGAAAACTTATGTTTGTTTAGATTTTTTCCATTCTTTGTCCAAAAATAAAAAATAAAAGGCATTGCGAATTTATCGGTGATGAAATTCTTGTTTTAAGAGATTTTAAAAATACAAAGACTCAAAAATGCAAATCTTTTATCCTTAAGAATAAAAAATTCAAGGTCTGTTTCAACAGGCACTGTGTCAAAATGTTTTGTAAAGTCAATGAAACAACAAAATATATTAGTTTTATTATTGTGACACTACTCCAAAATGACCCTAAGCATAAAAAGGTGGTCCACAATAGAATGTAAGATCCTAAATCCAACCTGTACTTTAGCTATTTTCCATGGATTTCTAGCCATGTATTGATCTTGTTTTTCAAAATAATTCCATATAACTTGGCTAAAACT
Organism: Picea sitchensis; assembly: GCA_010110895.2. NCBI lineage: Eukaryota > Viridiplantae > Streptophyta > Pinopsida > Pinales > Pinaceae > Picea > Picea sitchensis. The sequence continues at coordinate 15,540 of SNQJ01S0202442.1, read as the reverse complement.
GGGTTAATCATAACAGTCCTATAATTAGAGGGATTTCTTTTATCCCCACTTTTAAAAATAGGTACAATGAGGCTTTGAGTCTAGGGTTTAGGGAATCCTTTCTTGACTACTAAATTGAGGAGCTTGTGAATACGAGGGATGAGGATAAGCCATACAATTTTTAATATTTATGTTTGGTAGCCTTCAATGTCCTTAGATTTCCCTTTTGTGAGCTTCTTAACCCTAAAATTTATGTCTTATATAGAAAAAAACTTCTTCCTCTGTAGAAAGGGTTTGAATATTTTCCATGACTTCAAGGGATCTGTAGAGATTTTTAAGGTACATGAATTCTAGTCCCTCAAGTGAACCATATTGTTTTCTTTAGTTTTACAAGTCAAAATATTCCTCTAGAATTTCTTAGGATCTAGCTTAGATAAGTGTAAAAGCTTCTCTTGCTTTCTATTTATATAATACTTTTTTTTTTCTTTTAATTAGGGCTTTGTACCTATTTATCTTGTCAAATTTTAAGGACTCATTAAAAGCATCCCCAATGGTTTTTTCTAGCAATATTACACTCTTTATAATACCAAGGGTTGGTTTCTCTATTTTCATTTAAAAAAAACACCTCTATAGATAAGTTGCTAAAGGAAGTAGAGAGGATTGTTGTAAAATTATGATAGAGTTGTTCAATATTGTCCTTATTTGATAGGATATTTAATTCATTATTTAAATCCTTTAAAAAATAATCTCTATATTGTTGAAGATCAAGTGCCTTTGGTTATCATAATTCTCTTCAATGAGGATTTTGTGCATGATAACGTTTAGAGTTAGAGTTAAAGGTCTATGATCATAGTCAGGCTCATGGTCATCAACTTTTGTGCATGAAAACATTTAGAGTCATGGTTAAAGGTCTATGATCATAGTCAGGCTCATGGTCATCTAAGATGTCAAAATTTACCATTTGGTTGTATACAATGATATTAGATATCACATAATCTATGCCACTACCGCCAAACCCATGAATATAAGTAATTCAATTGGATTTCGGCCACTTCATTAGACCATTGCAATTTATTAGATCTTGATAACTATAGAGATTTATTAGCTTAGTACCAAAAAAATTCTCAACCAAGTCTTTAGAGTTTATTTTGTATTTGGTAGCTAAAACAAGGTTTTCATATAGCCATAGAGGATTAGGGTTGTGATCATTGTTTAAAATAATAGTTTGATTAGTTGTTGTTCTAGCATCAAAGTCTCCTAGCAAGAGAATAATGCCTTCATTTATTTGACTGTAAATATATTTTTCTAAGCCATTGTAAGGACAATTTTTATCTAGATTGTTTTTCTTATAAAATGTAGAATTGATACGCATGAAATTACATATTTCAATATAAATATTCTTAGCATTAATATCTAAAATATACATCCACATGTACTGATTGAAAAGGTTTTTCTTGTGAAGTCTAATGTGAGGAAAAATGTTCCTTTTTATGTACAAGCTATGCCTCCAATCCCTTAGTGGTCGGATCTCTTGTTCCATACAAACCGCAAGACAAATCCTTCTATGTTAGGGACCTTATATTCTTTATGATTCCAATTGTTAGTCCTTGATTTTGTTTTTGATTGTTCAACTTCTCTTTTCCCTGCTCTATCATTCCTACATCATTTTAAACTTTGATTTTCTCCCTCTACATTTTTTTTAAAGTGTGCTTGAATTATCCTTTCTGAACATTTTATTGCATGCATTAGTGTGATTAAAGTTAGAATAAGACATTTAGAATATTTCCATCTAGGTACAAGTCCTTTTTCTCATCTAAAATTTGAAATTATGCAAAGGGAAAAATGTGCTACATGAATATTGTTATTCTTGTAGCGCCAGAAGTAATCGTTGTTCTAAATGCACAAACTCCCTAGATTGTGTCAACAAATTTTCGAGATCATTGCTTAAAAGCCAATATAATTTATGATTATGATCGGGTTGTGTTTTCAGTTTTGATCCTTATTCAAAGGGATCGGGTTTGTACTCAATAAGTCCGATATCAATTCGCAGGTTTCCTGTTATGATTCATAACATACGATACATGAGTCCTTCATTATATCTTTGTATCAGTTTATACATGTTTTGCATGAAATAGAAATCTTCCACAACTTTCATATTGTCAGAGGTTTGAAATAATTAGATCAGAACCCTAATAATTCACAGATTTACAGGGATTAAAATCAGTATCATGGTCCCTAAGAAAAGTGGAAAAATCACTCAATCTTGAAGAGTAGGGATCCAAGCCTAAAGCCACACTAGAACATAAATCAAAAAATGACGCGAAGAGGGTTCCTAAAGATTTTGTTTCAGCAAAAGAAACTTCCCATGTATCTATAATAACCAAATCCAGCAAAAGGAAGTTGCAGTCACAACATGAGACTGAAGAATTATGGGAAAATTCCCCTGTAGCCAATGTGACTAGAATGCAGAGAAAAAAGTCAAAAGCAAAGTCAGAGATCGAATTTCAAATTCAGAATAAATCTCCTGGTCCAAAAGATGATCCTAAAGACAATAAATGAATCCATCTCATAGGGTCTAATAAGAAGCAACTCAGACCATCAAAACAGAAACAAAAGGAACTAGTTGCAGGTGATAAAGCTAAGAATGTGAACAAAGCAAGAAAAGGTAAAACAATGGTAAATTGTCCTAGCAGGTCTAAAATTAGGGAAACAAATAAATTTAGACTAAATTCAAAACCCCTTTTCAATCCTTCTCTTAAGGAGGAAAATTTGATTGAGGAATACATAACAGAAAGAAGAAACACAGAAATCAAATACATGAAATACTCAGTTTTTCTTGTTTTAGTCCTTATCTTAAAGAGCCGTTTTTGAAACAATGGAGATGAATTCTTTGAAACAAAAATAGGTTTTTGTTGGGAACGAGTCCCTTCAAAAACACCTCTCTCAAATTTTACACAACTATCATATTTTAAGAGTTTCAAATATATCTTTGAGGCCTATTTTTCAGAGATTTCACAATAAATGATTTCCTGTTTTAGTGACCCATTTTTGGCGAGGTTTCAAAGTAGCTAGAGATGAAATTTTGGAAACAAAAAGAGGTGTTGGTTGGGAACGGGCCCCTTCAAAAAACCCTCTCTCGGGTTTTACACAACTATCAAATTTTGGGAGATACGAAGAGATTTTTGGACCCTATTTTTCAAGAATTTGCCAGATTTATTTTCCTAAAATAATTCATAAACAACAGTTGATGAGCCACCTCATCAATTCGACTTGGAGATCAGATATTATCTCCTCCTTGATTATTTGAAACCATAAAATAAATATGGATGGGGAGGTTTTTAAACCCATTTCTTTTAGATCTTGATAATTATGTACTTTTTCTATATAAACTTTGCAGAAGAAGAACTTAGGAGGGGGGGAAGTGGTGATATTTTTGAAGAAAAGTATATTTCTGATTATAAATACTAAGACTTATTACATTTTGTAATAAATCTAAAATGTTATCTGATGGTTAGAATCCTCTTCTTGTCTTTATTCTTCATTTTCTTACTTGAATGCATATTTATCTTTTGCAAAGTATTTGATATATCTTGTTCATGATTTAATCCAGTGAAGATTTTGTTGATTTCTTGTTCATAACCTGATTTTTGTTTAAGTACATGTTCTTGTTCTTGAATGATATTTAGGATCAAGGATTTCCTATGTGAGTGGATAGATTGGAAACTTACATATTTTTGTCTTTCATGTTATAATCTGCTATCTAATTCATTAGGTTAACTACCATTTACTAAGCAAGTGTGATAGGAATTTGTTCTTGTTATCTGAGACTGGTATTGTTATTTTATCCACTGCTTAACCTTCAAACCAATTTCAAAACCCAATACACAATATTTATCCATAAAATCCATTGCAATAGCTTGATGATGCCCTAGCTTTCCCTTTAGCAGTCAAGTGCAACTTTAGGGACTAACACTAACTTTCAATAAGCAATATAATATCAATTTCACTTCGATCCAACTTAACATAGGCCCTTTTCTCCATGGAAAGACATGATAGTTCCAATAGAGGATTAATTGTGTTCCAAATTCCTATTTATTATTTTTTGGTTTATATCCATAACAATATATTTTGTATTTCTAATTATTTCTCATTTTCCTTCCTCCCTTACTTCTTTTCCCTTTTGAAATTCCTTCCTTCATTCAACTTGGTCTTCTAGAACAAGATCTTCATTAATAAATATTATTGACCCTTTTAAACTCCTAGATTTATTAACTATGTCATATTTATGGTCATTAGAGATTACTTTAACATGAATTAACCTATCTTTATGCTCAATTATTTTGCATATCCTCTTTTCTTCTATGAGATAAGTTGTTTCATTTTGTAATTTATTTTTTAATTCTTCCTTGACCAGTGCTAGTGTGTCCTCATATATCTTCTCTTTTAAATGAAAATTTATGAGGTTTAAGGCTCATTTGTTATGCTCTTGGTATAACTCTATAATCTTATTCATTTCCTCTTTGTTGAGTTTGATATCCAATTTACCTTCCAAACTAGCTAGGGCCAAATTGTTATTTAGCTTTCTTCTAGCTCTTTAATCTTGTTCCTTAAATTAAGATTTTCTAGATTAAGGGCCTCTCCTTGTTGGGTTTCTTTTTCTTGGATTTGTTTTTCCATTTCTTGTAATCTAATCTCCATTTTTTGTAACCTAGTCTCCAACTCTAATATTTTATTGTCTATTTTTTTTAATGTTGTTTTCAAATGATTTAAATTTATCAGCAAACATTACCTTTAACTCTGTCTGAAGTTTGGATTCTCTCTCTTCTCTACCTTATCTAATGATTGTATATATTCACAAAGGCTATATAAGGTTATTTTGCTAGGTCTCCCCTTGAGAGGTTTTGGTTAGAGAGGAAATAAATTATAAACAAGAGTAGGAGAAAGAATTTGTGCACCTAATTAAATCAAAACCGTAGATTAAGATTGTATAGATATGCCTAAGTGAAAATGCCTCAATGAAAATGGCCCCTGAAAATTGGAGGATTAGTTCAAACTTGTATATCAAGGTTGTAGATGTATGCTTCATTGAAAATGTCTCCATGAAAATGCTGCATGAAAATGGCACTTGAAAATGCCCTTCTTAGAAAAAATGGCCCATTAAAAAAACATTCTTTTATTCAAAAGTAGTGATATAATATTATTTTAAAAATTATGGTATCATTTATATATTTTTAAAATTAAACAATTTCAATATTATTTAAAATTTAAAAGGTGCATATGTTTGGTTTTAGCTCTTTGTTTATAAGATGGGTGGAAACACGTGTTTTCACTCCATGGATCACCCCTCTCTTAAATGGAAGATCTACTACATTTTTTCATATTAGTAGAGGGCTAAGGCAAGGTTGTCCTCCTTAACCATTTCTTTAAGTAATAATGGAAGAAGCTCTAAGCAGGAAACTTGAAAAAGAGAGACTAAATGGTAATATGTCGGGTATCAAAAGTTTTAGGGGGTAAAGAGTATCAATCACGCCTAGTTCGTTAATGATACTATTCTAATTGGGGGAGCCTATATATCTTTTTTTCACAAGAACTGGGGAAATTTCATTAATAAAGGATGCATATGGAAACAAAGAAAGAGTACAAAATTTCAAGAAAACCCATGAACAAGTGCTCCAGTATTGTAGTCTGGGTACAAAAAGATATTTCAGACTTAAAAACGACATTTTAGACTTAAAAACTACCAGTTTTAACAGAGCTACATACAATTTCACTAAATATATCTTATAATAAACCCTTAGTATGAGAACACAAAAACAAAGCATATAACTAAGAAAACTTGGGTGAATCCTGACTGCCTGATGCTGAATCCATGAATTCTAGAGGTGGGGTGTTTAAGTCTGAGAGAGGATGAATGTTCCATGGTGACGAGGATCCATATGAATTTTATGTTGATATTTCAGACTTAAAATTACCAGTTTTAACAAAGCTACATATAATTTCACTGAATATATCATATAATAAACCCCTAATATGAGAACACAAAAATACAGCATCTAACTAAAAAAACTTGGGTGAATCATGACCGCCTGATGTTGAATCCATGAATTTTGGAGGTTGGGTGTTTAAGTCTAGCATAGGATGAATGCTCCATGGTGATGAGGATCCATCTCAATTTTCTGTTGCTATCCTAGGTGGCGAGTTGATGTTAGGATGGAGGTGAATCACCTCAATATGTGACCTCAAATCCACACATTCATCTTACAACTCTTGGTTTTCCTGTGTTGCAAGATGAATTCCAGAACAATAAGAAATTTTGAAGATAAACCATTGACCTGTATTTGTAACATCTGCACTGTGGAGAGTAATTCTCTCATTTACTCCTCCATATTTTCTTGTTGTCTTCTCATTCTTCCAACAACACCCTGCTACTTTTTTTCATATATGGAAGCAGAAAGCAGATCGAGTGCACCAATTGTAGTAAATAAGGAAGATGGGATTACTGTAGCAACTGTATCTAAGCTCGAAGAAGAAGAATGAAATAAAAGAGGGTGCACAAAGGATAAACAACTCACAGAATGTTGAACCCACCTTCTTTCATGACTACCAATATTGTCATTTCTTTCCATAATGAGGATGGGATGGCCACACGAGTTCCTGATATGAAGCTAAGATGAGCCAAGGAAAACGAGGGCAGCCAAGGGAAGCCAATATACAGATTTCTATGCAACATTGAATGCTGCGGCACGTAGATTATAAGACACAGTAAAATTGAATGTTGTGACAGGTGGATTATAGGCCATCATATATGAAAGTGAAGTCACGATTCTCTAGGATGATGCTTTCACTAGATATATTGATGAGTTGAGGAGCCACCAGGAGTTATCATGAGCCTTGTAATCTGACGAAGGTGTGACAGGGAGGGATCTCCCACATGGTTACAAAGGTTGGTGATAGTTCCCTTTATAAGAACTCACATGCATTGAAGAGAGATGTATACATGGATGAAACACGTGGGGACTACTTAAGATGGATTATAGCACTAATTCGAGTGTGATAATTTCTTAAGCGTCCCATCTCTTTGGCCAAAGAAGTGTTTGAATACTAGGTTTGCTTGATAATCTGCTTCTTGGTTGTTTTTCCTTAGTATGTGTAATGGATCCACACATTGAAAAGATTGTTTCTTTGTTGTTTTGCTTGAGTATGTGTAATGGCTCCACACATTGAAAAGATTGAATTTCAAAATAAATCATGTCTCCACACATTGAAAAGATTTAATTTCAAAATGAATTCTCTGAAAGATAGCTCAAAAGATTGAATTTCAAAATGAATTCTCTGAAATATAGCTCCAAGGTGCATGCCAAAGGGGAATATTCAAGGTGTCTGTCAAAGGGGAAGGATTTTAGCCTCATGTGTTTTATTGTGATTTTCTAGTCCCTTATGATTGTTAAAGATTGGATGTCACAGAACTTTGCTAGCTGTAATCCCTAGTAGAGAGCATATGCCTCTCCTTGATTATTGGTAGCATGTCAAATATTCCAAGAGTATATGAGCTCAATTTTTCCTCGAGGTTCTCCTTCCACCCTAATTGGGAGAGCCTATATCATTATAGTGAATAGATTTAAATTGGCCTTGGAGGTCTTCGTTAGTTCCTCTGGTGGCTTGATCAACAAGCGTAAGAGTCAAATCATGGGGTAGAATGTAAGCACACAATTACTTCATCAAATTTCTCAAATTATGAAATTTACATTTCAAGAGAAATTTGGAACTCATTTAAATATATTGGCATGCCTTTGTCAATAAGAAATCCATTGGCCCAATCTTGTAACAGTTTCCTGGGATAAAATAAAAGGAAAATTATAGTAGTGGGGTGCAAAATGGCTTAACCTCTCAAGCTGAATAGTTGTAATTAAATGTGTCATTTTTTCCCTTTCTATCTATAAATGCTCAACATTGTTAGGATATTTAGACACTTAGGAATTAGTTAAGATCTACTTGGTATAATGTGTATTTAGGTAAAAATGTGTTTCTTTAGTATGCATTAGTATGCATTTGTAGTTAGGAAATCCGACGGTCACGATATGTTCCTGACATAGAGTGATCTGGTGGTTCATATTCTCCTTGATCTTAACGTTTACATTGATTTTTGTCTTAACACCCAATTGGTCCATGATATCTATTTAAATATCATGGAGGTTCATTTGCCGATGATCGATTGTGAGAAAATCTCTTGTAAAATCTCTCTGCAATCTTTTTCTTTTGCATTAATAAACTATTCCAAGTGGTCGCGTTGGCTGGGGATGTGGATGTTTCCCGTAGGGGTTTTACCACGTCAAAACATTGACGTGTTGATATTTTATCTGACTGTGTGAGTGGTTACTGAAGTTTTTCGTCCTCTGTTTGAATACCTATGTTGTCGAACATGGTATTATAGCCTGTTTGAATACCCTCTCCTGTTGCAGATCGAGATCGTGAAGTTGAGTTGCCTCATATCTGGTTTCTACCATTTCCATACATTTTTGAGATGAGAGGACTATTTCGTTTCATCCGGAGTGCTCATTTCAATCAGGAACATTTTTCGTTTCACTCGAAAAGGTTTTTGTTTTCCCAAGATACGACCATTTCAATCAGATGCGAAGGTATAAATCCTGAATACGCCCTTTTAAAATTTTTGCAGAGTATTATTTCAGTTTTATATTGTTTTTTTCCTAGTTTCTACTCTTTTATATCTGTGTATTCTCTTTTCCCCATGCCCTATGTGATATCGAAAAATCAGAAACATATAGGAAAAGGTGCATCTTTCGGGTAAGCTAACCGAAATCTAACCCTTGTTGTCATCAAGAAACACATTTTTTCCTTGTGTTGAAAGTGTTTTTGTATGGGAACGCTCTTCAAGGTCATCTTCAACAAAAACAATAACAACAATCCTCCTAAACTATACAATATGTTTTTCTAGCTCACTTGGTTAAAAGTTTCCTTATTAAGTAAGAGATATTTTGTTTAAGTCTCTTTTTTGTTACTTTTTTTTGAAAAAGTTCATGCATCCATTGTAAAGTGTATTTCACTTCAAGTATAAAAGTGAATCACTATAAGTAGCTTCAATTTTTTATTTTAAAGTTATTTATTTTGCATGCAAATTTATTTTATAAAGTACCTTCATTGTAAAAGTGATCCCCACTTATGTTTATAAAAGTGGGTCACTTCATAAAGCAATTTATCTATAAAAGTGAGGGTATAACTTTCACATCGGAAGTCCTTTTTTAGTGACGTTTTTTTTTAAACAGCCTAATTTTTCGAGATCTTTCCATCCATATCATCGGTTTCAGTTTTCAAATCCATATTATCTACATATTTAATATGGATTCTTCCAGTGATCTTTTGCTTACCAGCACCAACTACTTCCAATGGAAATCCCATATGGAGGATTTGTTACGAAGTAAAGGCCTGTACCAGATTACCTTGGGAAAGGAAAGAGAACCCACTGATGATGAAAAGAAAGTCAAATGGGATAATAGGAATGATGAAGAACATGTCCTGATCAGAATGTCCATATCTCTTGATTTAAGGTTCCACCTTCAATAAATTGAGGACACCTATTAAGCTTGGGAAAAGCTTGAATCTGTATTTGGTAAACACAATATTATTCGAGCACATCAGTTAGAAAATTCGATATTGACTTTAAGACCAAATGATTTTTCTTACATTGATGAGTATCTATCTAATTTTAAAACACTTAGAATTTTATGTGAAGAGTGTATCAAAAAGCTGGAGGAAGGGCGTTGCATCTATATTAGTCTTTCTAAGTTAGTTCTACAACAAAACCCCCCCTATATTGGGTCTAAGGTAAAGGCACAATGATAACTCCCTTAAAATATTGATCTACCCTTAATCTACCCCAAAAATATCTAAAGAAAGTGACGAGAGAGAACGAAAGAGAGTTAATGAGTGCACCTTTAGTCCTTGTGGTCAGTGTAGACCTATTTCGCTTGTTTCCACCTCCTAAATCACATATCTCCTCCCAAAGTTGACCCGAAAAAGGTTAGGAATACACTGCAAAAACATATGAAATATCTAATGATCACTTTAAAACTATAGACACATATATAAATTCTCAAACTAACAAAAGCATGAAAATATAGGGTCTTGGGACAAGGATGAATTATTTTATTCAATTTCAAGATAAAAATGATTACAACCTTGACTGGAAACCACTCCACAAACCAAGTATGGGCTCCTCTATCATGGCCCCAAGTGAATCAATCCCACACTATCTTCTTGCAACCAACATATCACCAAGGGAAGGAGGAATGGTTGCATAAGAAGAAAGGCTGGAGGGGAAGGATGAGGCTAAAACTCAGAATGGGATGCAAATCTTTGGCTAAGATAGGGAAGGGATTTTGGAAAAGTTTTCTTATTCTCTTTCTCATGTTCATAAATGACTCCCCAAGACCTCTTTTTATATGAGAAAAATATGGTTATTCGATTTGAGGATGGAATACAAGGGGTAAAATGGTTAGGAAACCCTCCATAGCTCGTAAACTCCACCGAATTCTGTGGAATTTTATACTTTCTGCAACTTTTGGAGGTAAATGCGAGCTAACTAGCATGTAGCACGCCTGTGTATGTGGGCTAACTAACATGCAACATGTGTGTGTATGCGAGTTGTTAGTGCAACAGGACGCGTACACTATCCAAAATATGGTTTTTTAAAATGAAGCCTCATCAGTATTTTGGCAAAGCATGCAAATGGAAGGGCCAATGTCTTGTATGCATAGATAAGGAGTTTTTGGAATATAACATATGCCCTCTAATGTGTGAGGTCAGAAGAGAAACTGATGGTTGAAATACATTACAATATTTTTACATAGTGGAGAGGAACGGAGTTGAGTGAGCTCGAGACAAGTGTTTGTAAACATGCCATCTGCAAAATAATGATAATCTCTTGGAGGCGAGCATACCCATGCTCGAGATGAACTAACCATGGCTTCCAATCAAGTACACTGCAGATCCATATCATATATGGCTACTAGAAAAAATATAAATGTCCATATAAAGTGCAACCATGAACAATACACAACATATCTACATCTCAAGATCATATGAAGGTATACAAGTACAATGTGATATGCATCTTCAAGAAGCATTGATGCTTGTGGCTGGAGATGAGGACTTCATAGCTCAAGCAACAACTTAAAGATCTTCAAAACTCAGGTAGGAGTACAATAGGAGTGTAAGACTCACTACTCTGAGGTATTTGACATGCCATTAGGGAAATACTGGAAGATCTCGATCATTAGGAAAACAACTTCATTGATTTTGAATCCAAACTTGATTGGACTTGTTAGCACATATTGTTGCTAAAGGGGTGTTTTTCCCTTAGGAAATGACACCTTGCTGAAATTATGCACGAAAGAGGGGGAAAAGAACCCAAAAAATGTGTTTTATCCTAAGTCAGGGCTTTGATTTGATGGTTTGGCGCACTATCCTAGGGGGCAGTAGATATGAGCAGTTGAGATCTACGTGCTCAGATCTATGGCCCACAGTCCATATCGGACCCCCCTTGACCTTATTCCTTTAACAAAGGCGGGGGGGGGTTCGATTTGGTGGTTTTCTAGCGCGCCCCCTCGCTATCGTGTCACCTCCTCATCAACTCGGACCCCCCCGCCCCCGCACATTACCGCTTACCGCCCTCGATCCCTCTAACACTCGTCCTCCACTCACATCACCCACTCGCCTATCCCCTTCTAGCTGTCACATCTCCCCTCTAGTTTGTCCCCTTCCCATTGTCACATCTCCCCTCTCACCTGTCCCCTTCCTGTTGTCACATCTCCCCTCTCGCCTCCCGACATGTGTCTCATACTCCCACTCCCTGTCACCTCCACCATCATTTTTGTGTCCCCCTCCTGACCAATAACACTCGTCTCCCTTCACCACATCACCCCCCACACCTTTACATCTTAGCTCTCATGCACTGGTGCCCACGCTTTCCTAGTCACCACTCCACCAACTGCGTCCTTACACATGGTCGTCGATCATTCGTTGTTCTATGTCGGTTTACACCATTCGCCTTGCCACTCACTCTCACCTTCCTCCACATCCACCTACCATCTTCCTGGTCAACATCCATCGGGATCCCAGTGGCATAGTTTTAGAATGCAGTCAGGATGTTTTCCAGGTGCAGGAGTTGACTCATCCATTCGTCATGATCCCAATAAAGACAGTTAATAAAAGTAGGGGGAGTTGGTTGAAACATCGTCTCCCCCCATAAATAGAAATATTGAAATTACTAGCAGGCTGTCTGAGCTAGCGTCCGACAGAGAGATGCATGCTAAGTCTACCAGAGAAGGTTCAGACGTAAGGGCTCGCATTTGACAGGAAGCTGCATGCCCAGTCTGTAGAATAGACTCAGAACGTAAAGCCTTTAATGCATGATTTGATCGCTCTGATGGTGGTAGTAATCACTCTGAGTATATGAAGGCATTTTTGATATTTTGTTATGGTCGATGGTTGAGCTAGGCTTCTGTATTGTAAAATTTTGATGAAGCTCTGGTTCTCTGGTTATGTAACTCGATTTGAGACTTCTTGTTTAATGAAAGTCATCTTCTATTTCCATCTTATTTGCCTCTGATACTGAAGTGTCCATGATTGAATGATTCACATGGATTGTTATAGTTGTTTTGTGATGTATGTTTGATCGTAGTTCTGTTTTAATGCTCTTCAGTTTCCTGAAACTTCGAATCCAAGAGGATCTTGTTTTTTGAGTTTTTCTTCCTTAGGCTGCTGCAAGACCGTATGTCCATAGCAGACCTCTATATTCTCCTCACTAGTTATTCATCCTACTAACCTTTACTACAACTTACTGAATGAAGTTGAATCAAGACCTCAATTGCTTGTGCATGTTGGTCCAGTTTTCTATGTTAAAACAATATTTTCTTGAGTCTACACCCATTTGACCTCTTTAAATTATTCATTGTGACATACAAACTGATGGGTACTGTGCTTACCTTCAACGCAATCTGAAGGTGACTTCTAGTGCTAACATTTCTAGTGCTATTTCCAGAGAATGAATTGAAGACTTTTCCCTGGGATAGAACGATAACGAGCTTCTGACTATGAAGGTGCATCAGATATCAGAACCATTGAAGATTGCAACCTGAACCTAGTGACTCCATTGATGCAACTTTATTGTTTCAGCTGTGGCTTCCAAAGGCAGACACACGAGGTCTACTCTACAACTACATTTAGCAACACCTAAAACTGATGTTATAGCAAGATTTTCTCCACCATTTCTATATTGCGTAGAGGGCCTTTTTCCATTTCCCTATGTAGACTTTTCATCCCTTTTTGATGAATCTAGAGCCAAAAATAAACATTTTTCCACATATACACACCCTATCTACTATACAACATGACTATACGCAAGTTGCTCCACTACAGCCTGCGTACAACAGGATTTGTGCCAGAAAATACAAAATGGAGTCGGTTTTCCATGTCGCGACAGGAGATCTCTGATCCTTGGCCTTCCACATACTGGAAACATTCTGACTCGGCCCTTCAGTTACATTTTGAAGACTATAAAAGCACAACTCCGAGCTATGGAACAGAGGAGAAAGCATTCAACTTTGAGAGCAAAGTTACTCTGGAGAAATTACTTCATATTGAGTCTGCATCCCTTTGTCCCTCAAGTCTGAACACTGTGTTCAACCCCCAAGATCTTTCCTTATTGTTGAGAGAACCTCATTGTCTCTCTCCTATGAGATTGCCTTAGGTGGAGGATTGAAGTGGTGGAGGCCCAGTTGGAAGGAACTTGGTTCCTTGGTTTCGAACTGTGCCGACACGGAAGTCTGTAATGTTGTCACTTTTGCTGATCAATTATTAATAGAAATACTCATTTCTTGTCCTATTGGTATCGTGCAAATATATCATTATTATCCATGGGAATGTTTGTAATGTTTATTAATAGATTATGTTACCTAATGTGCTAACCCCTTTATACTATCACCTTGTACTTGATATGCTTGTTTTTTGAGAACTTATTGCAGGTATAAAGCTTTGGGTCGAAGTGCTCAACAGTGGAACATCATCGAACGTTGGATTGAGGTAGCCCTCTTTCTTATCTTGCACATTAGTTTATATAGAATACAATGGAATTGAGTTGATTTCTACAGTCATACATGTATTTTGTGGTTTACCCTTGGCCATATAGAGTTTTTCCCTCGTAACAGAATTGGCGACTCGACTGGGGAGTGATATTCCTTCTAAGGGTTGAAGTATTTTTCTTCTTGCATTGCTCTTTTTCCTTTGTGTTTCTTGTCGTATCACTGCTTGACAGATTTTGTTCACTCTAAGTATGAGTTTTCAGCCTTTTTTCGCTTGCCTGACCTTGTTTTAAAGCGTGTACACTCCTTTTGCTTTGACAGTCGCGTATACATGCGTTGTGCTTCACTGCAAGCTGTGTATATACACATTGTTCTCCTGAAAAGTCACGTATACCAATTTCCCTTGCTTGTTTGCTTGGTTTAGTGACTATTGGGTGGGATTTGATGCTTGTTGAGCCTTCTTCGGTCTCTGTAGTGCCTGTTGAGATTCTCTGGGTTGACAGGAAACCTGTTGGGAGTTGAATTTATGGGCGTAGTCTTTCTCATTGTTTTTCATTTTTGACTTGTCCTTGAACCCTGGGTTGTTTGCCTGGCTTCTTGGTATTATGCTTGAGTTATTTCGCTGATACACAGTAGAATTTATATATCAGGTTGTTTTTCAGTCCATGCATTTTCTCTTTAATATATTGAAAATACAAAAAAAAATAGGCATTTTGCATTGGTTAGCATTTTTTGTCTTTGAACCTTTATCATTAGCTTAGTGCATTTAGCAAAAGATTGCATTTTACTTCTAAATTGCAGAGTTGAAATTGAAAATTGCACTATTTTTATTAGCATATCATTCATTGAAAAGTTAAAGATAGAATTTGCATTATATTCATATTTATCTTCTTGCAGAGTCATAACATCATGAGTTTTGCTTCCATACCATTTTGAGTAATCACGACCAATAAAATTTACGCTTTAAACTAAAATTGATTAGTCACGATTTTATTTTTAGGGTGCACAAACTAGTCTAGGATTTAGTGCCTTGGAATAAGATTTTGTGAGTAAACTTCTCCAAGGCAATTAAATCAACATATCTGTCTGAGACAGGGAGTTGAGAAGTCCATTATATAATTGGTAAGATCAGGAGGCTCCTCTCACACTGGAGTTAATCACAAGGTCACGCGAAGTTAGTTGAAGGGATAACCCTTGGATACTCACCTAGCGTTAGAGATATTTCTGTGGATTTATTCATATTTGGGGATCTTGCTAGTACCCATACCTCTGTGAGAGGTAGTTCTTTCAAAGTTTCGAGATTTGATACCCTGCCCATACGGTGATATGGACTTACGATTTATTGCTTGTGCATCGGTTATACAGTGGTTGTTGTGGGGTATTCTACCCTACGGACTAATAAGCTAGGGCTCTAAACTTATACGCAGATCATGACCCTTAAGATTTAACTTTTAACCTCCTACCC
>SNQJ01S0202441.1:0-16764 GCA_010110895.2 Picea sitchensis | reverse complement strand
GCCTAGAAATGGGCTCTACCTCAAGAAGTATTACTCATAGACAGGTCATTGTGGGTAAATTTCTGTAACATATGTATAGTCTTTGTACTATTACTTTTTAAGTTTCTTTTAAGTGTTATGGACGTGTCATTGATGTTATCTTTGATTAATATGACAGATGTCAAGTGATTCTGAGGTGTTTGTTGGGTATGCAGACGATGCTAGTCGGCACATGCAGAGGCTTGCCTCCGCAGCTTGGGTAATCTTTACACCTCAGGGCCAGTTGTTATCTTCCGGAGGTATATGCTTAAGTGACACCACAAATAATGTCGTTGAGTATAGTGTAGTTATTGAGTTGCTTCATGACGCCTTGGGTATCTCTCATCTCCGGGTCTATCTCGACGCTCAACTGGTTGTGTCGCAGCTAAACAGAGTATACCGGGTTCATGATCCAACTTTACACCGATGATTCCTTAGGGTACGTCTCTTAGAATGAAACTTTGATTATATTACATATTTTCATGTTCCTAGGAGATTAAACCAAATTACAGATACTCTGGCTAATCAAATTTTAGATTGGCATCTTGCACACATATGAAAGAGCGTTGACATAAGCATGTAAATACATTTTTTCACACGCAATCCTTAAGACACAAAAGATAAAAAAAACCATATATAACATCATAAAACAACTAGAGTACATAGATGGACGAAATCACATAAAAAATGGGACTAATAAATGAGTCATAGGGCTTATGCCCTCAAAAAATATATACAAGTAAGTGCTCGTGGCACGTAAAAAGTCTAGATAGGTTCAGGGCCTATGGGCCCTGTTATAATAGTCCACAGCATGGGCTAAATGCTTAAATAATCGGACCAACATCCAAGGTGCTCCCATGACATGAGGCTGCATGGATGGCGGTAGGTCCTCTATCTCTACCATCGATACTGTGCGAGTGAGTGCAGTGAATTTCCACTCAACTCGTCTAAGGACTCTCTCAGCCTCCCCGGCTGGGAGGTTCCTGCTACTGCTACTCCTTCGGCGGTGGTAGCTGTGGCTTTTGGCTGAGAGCGATGCTTGTTCCATGCATAATTGGAAGGTCGCACGGGTCCCACATATGCATACAACAAACATTTACCCATCAAATACACTGGCATACAAAAAAAAAATGATATATATCACAAAAATGACATAAAAATTACATATGCAGAAAAAAAAAAAAAACTAGAAAGGTGGAGACTTACCCATCTCCCCTCGCTCCTCACTAGGAGGCACGGGCATCTTAGTATCTCTAGAAAAATATATCCCTGCATATGGGTAGTCCTCGATCACAGGGATCTACCATGACAACCATGCAAAGAAGGCATCATCAAAGACTCATTGGTCCTTCCACCACCCTGTCGTGGCAGTAATACTGCCCATCTACACACTATAGGAATTGAGGCATGATGTCCTCATACTACTTTCTGAGGGCTAAAGCTCAGAACTCTCTCGAAGAAAAATGAACACAAGATCGTCCCGAACCTGAAATTCCTTTGTGTCCGCTGTCAGAAATCTGTCAATTGCTTCTTCATGCACTCCAGTAATGTAGTACTCCAGTCAAAAATCTGTGCATTCAAGCACTGGATCGCATAGTTCATCTATGCGTGAGAATCCTGATGCAAGGCTGCAGAACTGGTAATCCAGCCAATCAGTAATAATATTGCCTGCAATGATAGGTTAGTGATCTTACTGATAGGTACCTGGGAGCCCACACGATCAGTCCCAGCCTCATAGTGCTCGGCTATCAGTTTCGATATCTTACTCGGTCCCGCAGAAAATGTCCTAAAGTTGATTGGTTCCCCTCTCCTTGAGAGGCCAGTCAAAAAATAGATATCCTTGGTGGTGGGCACTAGTGATTGCCCCTCTAGCATAAAGGCCTCTACATCAGGGTGCCAGTATTCGATCAAGGCATTCAATAGCCTTGGTTGTGCATGCATAAACAGACACAGAAAGAACTTCAGTAAACCGCATTACATTAACACGGCCATGACATTCGGATCTCCCACAACCAACTCACTGACTACTTCATGCTCTCTTTCCCTCCACTGGACATACATCCTGCCAACACAACAAGGTTCAGGAGGGTCAGCACTTGCCTTTTAATTCTTTTTTCTACAAAGGGGGGGTCCACGCGAGCTGTAGAGGCGACAGTCAGATGTACATGCGGGCATCCTTTACTCTGCTCGAGTCTACACGTGGCCTGTCCAGAGACAACCCGCGTGTACCTAGGGATGACTTTTTTAAGGTCGGTGCCCACCCAAAAAATGAACTTAAAAATAAAATTGAAGAATTGAATAGCTAGATAAGGGAGTTTTTACTTACTTGGTCCAAGCGGAAGTTCATTTCGTCCACTGTAGCTCCCAGAATCACCGTTTTTAGCAAAGGGGGTCTTTTGGCTCTAGAGTCAATTTCCAAATCAACAATGGTGATAATGAGCTGCCAGCGTCTATTTATAAACTTTTTGGCCTCTTTTTGTCACTTTTTTGGCCTCCCTTATCAGTTTCTTTATACCAAAAACCATTTAGAGTGGTTCAGGAGTTATATGGGAGGGATTTGATCGGGTATTGGGACACTTTTTTGAGTTTTGAGAAAATTTTGACGGTCCATAATTTTTTTTCCAAGAATCAACTTGAGAATATAGGTTAGGTTATTACCCCAACTTTTGCATCTCGTTGTCTTTTTCCTCTGCTATAGGATCAATCCCATCAGGTTGTGACACAGAACCATCATATCTTCTTTAGAAGTGTCGCAACTTGGCGGTAGATCTTACCAGAACATGGATGCCCTAGGTAGGTCCTGATTGCATTATGGTGTCCATGCCATCTCTAAAACACTGTAGGCTCAGGAGTCCTTATAGTCTTTCCTAAATATGAGTTTGAGTCTTATTTTCATGATTCTTCTTCGCTCTTTGTCTCACCCTCAGGAATCTAAAAAAATAAATGGGTCTCCTTTTAAGCCCTTTTTAGATCCTCTAAAAATGAAAAGATTGTCGAGCGATCTTGTGGCCTTTCACACTCGTTAAAATGAAATTTGAAGTCACGTCTATCCGACGATAGTTTACCCCTTTTTCGGTTCGTACAGTCAACTATATGAACAAAGGCATACTCTATCGATTTTATGTTCTTTAGAAGAGTACTCGCAGGTATAATTTTATCCCTTTTTTGGGCCTGAGGGACTAAACTTACGAAAAATAAACCCTCATGGAGTCCATAGTTAAGCTCTTTTCAGACTCCCTAAAATTGAAAAGATCGTCGAGTGACCTTATTCTTTCACACTCGTTAAATTGGTCCAGAAGAATATTCCTGATGGAGTCCATAGTTAAGATTCTTTTAGATTCCTTAAAATTGAAAAAATAGCCAAGTGATCTTGTCCTTGTCACACTCGTTAAAATGGTTTTGAATCGATGTCTAATCGGTGCTATTTTATCCCTTTTTCGAATCGACTAGACTATCTTCGAAAAAGTTACCCCAATGGAGTCTCCTTTTATGTTTTTTCAGACTCTCTAAATATGAAAAACCACCGAGCTTACCTTCTTTGGGCTCGTTAAACTTACATCGAAGGATGTTACCATTCTGTGTTTTCTCAACCACATTTGCATACCTTATCCACCAACCTTGTGACAATTTGCTTCTGCGTCTTAACACCTTTGGCCACCAGAGGATTTTTCCTGAGTATCATTTCACCAGAACATCAGTCTTGTTCTTGTGCCTTGAGCTTGTATGTTTGCAATACTCGTTCCTCCATTGTAACATAATATTCGTTTATTCTTTTTCCACAATTATCAAAAAGAACAAAAAAAATAAATATACCCCAGAAAGAGGATGGGAAAAGTATTTTCTTTATTGGCAGCATAATGAGTCGCCCTTGGATAAAGCACATCTGTCTGTTTGACCATCAGACTATGGGATGTAGTACGACCTTAGGAAGCTTTTCTTGCTATATAGAGTTGTGTCTTCCACCGTTTGGTTATCCTTCCAAACATATGGAGAGTTTGCGTTGCCTCCTGCTTCATAGACTTATGATTAACATATATGCTTCCTGAGTCTCATCACGTGTTGTGATATTATCCAAGGGAAGTTTGTCACTAAGACTGAGTCGGCCCCTCTACAAACTTTCTCTTGTCCGCATACCCGGCCATCTCGAACATCCAATCAAGTCCTTGTTCGAAATCATTGAAGCCTTCAGTCTGATCATCAAGATTATCAAATCAATGACCGACGAGATGTTGAAGACCTCTGGGTAGTGTAGTCATACACTCATATTACACTCCTACCTGAGTTTTGAAGATTTTGAAATTGTTGCTCGAGCTCTGAAGATCTCATCTCTAGCCATTAGTCCGAATCAACTTCTGGAAGATGGATACTCTACATGTATATCTTTCTGATTTCGAGATGTAGCTCCATTGTGTATTGTTCATGGCTACTCTTTATAGTTATTTAACATGGATCTACAATGTATTTGATTGGTATCCATGGTTCTATTTTATCCCGATCATGGGTATGCCCGCCTCGGTGAGACATTTGTTATTTTGCAGATGACACCTCCTGGTTCCTGATCCTTGGGATCAATTGTTCGGCACATCAGTAAAGATTGGTAATGTATTTCGGCCATCAGATGCTCTTCTGACCTCACACATTAGGGGGCATCTGTTATAACCCTAAATTGCACCACACATGCTTACTTGGCATCAGGCCAAATCATATCCCTTATTTGCCAAAACTCTGTTGAACAACTCTTTGAAAATCCTCTTGTATAAAGGCCCATGTGCCCTAACCCATTACTCCACATGTGTACACACTGTCTGACTCACAATAGCCCGTGTGTACCTACAAAAGCACGAAAAAAGGAAAGTTGTCGACGAAACAAAAAGCTATGGGTGAGTTAACTAAATGTCCCGGATATGTATGGCCGAGGGTTTGTCTGAAAACCTAGCTCCTTCTAGCCTATAAAAGAAGGGGTAGGGGTACCATTTGGAAGAGGAAAAAATATAGCAAAGAAACTCTGATCATTTACGTATTCCATTGTCTCAACCCTTTAGCCTTTCCTCATGCCAAAGGAGATTTAAAGAAAAGCTTGAAGGACAGAAGAAGAGGAGCCCAGGATCAGGTTCAAGGAGCAGTGGCTAGTCTCAAATTTTGTAAGTTGACTCACTTTAAGTAATAAAGAGAATGATTTTCCCATCCCAATTCATGAACTTTCTATGGTTTGATTAGTTTATGTTTGATTTTTAACCCATGAGTATAGAAGTAGCATGCATGCATAGTTGTTGTTTGTCTTGAGTGCAAGTCATCTTTGGAAGGAGCATTGCGAACAAGTAATCAAGCACAATAGAGGATCAATATCGAATGTCGGTAATAAGGTAGGTGGTCCTTTCCATGCATTTACTGAGAAAAGGGGATTTAAATCTAGGGGTGTAGGTAGAAGGTAGTTTCTATTCGGTCAAATCTGCATGCAAAGTCTGAACTCTATTTTCTAGTCCATAGGGTGTTTTTCCTAACAACACCCATAGTTCAACACTCAAGAGAGCACCAACAAATCCCTAACTACCAACCCTTTCGACAACACCTGCGAAGCAGATGAATTCTCACCTGAGTTAGAGGCAAGGGTGGTTGCAATACTCAGGTGTCTGCAACCTTAGCTGGGACACAGATATGTGATTATATCCTTTACAGAGCACTTAGCATTGATCATTCGTTAATATTTAACCCTTATTATACTTCACATACAACACAGAGCATCATGGTGTACACTCAGATCTACATTATTTCAGCACTTAACCATAGTAACCCAGATCAGATCCAGTAGATCATCACTAAGCATCATCATACATATTAGATCTAACAATCGGATATATCTAAGAAGCACAGAGCATAAGTGGATATATCAAAGCACATAGCATAAGCAAAAACACATTGAATCAAAGCACAAGGCATAACACATAGATTTACGTGGTTCACCCCCCACCCTAGGGCTACATCCACAATATCTTCTTCTTTATTATCGTCTTCAATCTGTTACAAGCACAAAGACTCCAAAACCCTTCTTCGCATAGGACAAAAGATATGCACAGCTCACTTGATCCTTCTTCCTTGCATTACAACACTTAGCTTCCTATAGAAACCTCACAGTAACTTGCAGTTAGCCTTTCAATCCTTACACAATTCGCACATAGCACTTATTCAACATCACATAGATGCACTACCAATTTCACTAATAAATCACATCTACTTCACATCTACTTTTTACATTGCCTATCCTTCTATTTATTCATTACAAAAGTGGTCCTAATCATGGGTAAACCCACAGGCCAACATCCCTTTCCCATTGCATTAACACAAAACCCTAAAAGGGCCTAAAAGTGGACCGAGATCCTGTGATCTCTGCTTCACCTGGCACTCCATATTTGACAAGCTGTCGAAGTCCAAAAATAGTCAAATATGACCAAGTGTTCCTCAAAACTTGGTCAAGGTTCAACAGGCCTCCAACACTCACCTGTGACTCGTCCTGATTCACTCTGGTCTGATCAATTCTGCCTCGAATGCCTCGAGCTTGGCTCTAGATACTTGGACCTACTGCAGTGCGACAACCTCTTGCTTAGTGAACTCCTGGATCACTGCATCATTTATTGGCCCTTCTAGGCATTGTTCTGCGGTGATGATAACCTATTCAAGCTTAGTTTCCTAGATTTCAGCTTCAGTGAATAGTTGGCATGCCTTTTCTTGGATTGGTTGAAGTCGTTGGGAGATTTCCATCACTTTACTTTGCACTGTGTGTACTTGTTGTTGAGTGGTGCATTGTTCTGCAAACCTCTTCATTCTTTCCACTGGGGTTAAGGCCTTCAGCTGCGCCTGTAGCATATCTGCATGTTGTTTTGCTTATTGGATTTGTGCCTCTAATGCTTGCAACTCTGGATTCTCTGTGAGGTTCTCATAAGTCTGGGCGCTTCTAGCGCTTAGCTACTTGCATTCCAAGGCAAAGGTTTTTAATTGGCCAACTTCACTATGGGTAGTTTCCTCCCTTATATCTCTTATTTCTTAAGGAGTCTCGGGCATGGTACGCAGTTCCAGATTTGCGATGCGTTCTTGAAGTTGTTGGATTACTTATTCAAGTTGTGCCACCTGCTATGGGACACATTCTTCAATCTTCACTTCTATGATCATCACAGAGTGAAGTTCTTTTTGAACCCTTTCCTATACCCCAAGTTGTTGTGCTAGCATCTGGTCCTTGCTCTACTGTAAATGTGCTTTTTCCTCATCCCACTTCACTTGCAGGGCAATATTTTCCCATTATTCCTTACTCTGTTTTTCTACAAGTGCACTCTTATACTTGTTTCAAAGCCTCAGTGGCTTGGACTGTGTCTTCTTGAGCTCGTCGAAGGCGAGCTTCGACTTTATCGATGATGTGGTGTAATTGGGTGGGCTCATCCTCTGTTCCTGCTGTTCCAATTGTCAAGGGTGCAGTAGAAACTACTCGGCTAGACTAGAGCTCCTGCTGCACTTCTTGAAGTTCTCCCTTGATTCGGGTTAATAAATCCTCCTTCTTCGCTTCTTTCTTTTCTGCGATCTCTAGTGAAGCATTATTCAATGCAGCGATTAAGAAGTCGAAGTCATTCGGTGTGAGGGTAGTCTTAAATGTAGTCCGGGTGGCCTTAGTTTTCTTTCGAGATGAGGGATTTGGTGGGGTAATATTCCTTTTCTTAGAGGGATCCTCCTCCTCTCGAGTAACCTCGCCTTTGTTTTGCTCAACTTCTGTGCCACCTAGTTCTTCACCATCACCTCCCTGTGCAGGTGAGATCGAAGTAGTCTTCATGGATGTGTTATGGACATCTTGAACTTCATCATCCTTCTTAGTCTTGCTTGGTCCATGTGTATCTGACATAGCTTCAGGGCTTTCCACGTCGGACATTTATGTGGGGTCCATTGCAATAAGGAGGTTCGCCAACCATTCCTTGGTAATCTACTCCAAGTCTTCTTCTGTCAACTTGTAGTATGACTAGAGTTGTTGTTTGTGCTCATCAGCGCATGTTGTGATATAGGTGAAGTGGTAGTCTGCATTGAATTTGATCAAAGGTATAAATCTATGAAGTGTGTTTGGGGTGAGGTGTGGTGTAGACTATATTTCATTCTTCAATTGGTTGTAATAGGCATGGAAGACGAAATTGGACTTCCACTTCTTGTTCATGTCACTGGACTACCACAGCGTACAAAACTTCGCGTCTAGTGGTTCGAAGGGTTCGATCTCCGAAAAAGTGTCACCTTCTGGTAGCTCTTAGGCATTGAAAGCGATTAGTATGAGAAACCAACTAAAGTGGAATTTGTACCCTTGGTATTGCACTTCTCTGCAATCAAGCACTAGTTGGTTTACAAGGTACTGCACCCAGTTCATCTGTAGCCCCTCAGCGCACTTCCCTACGAGGTCAACTATGAATCCATTCACTTGTGTTGGTCTGTTCTTGTGAACTAGCTTTCCCGTGATCAACTAATAGGCAAGGTGCACTATGCCACTCTGGATAGAGGCTACCTTGTAGCTTCGCGTGCCTTTCTCAACATCGCCATAATTATCTTTTATCCTCTACGCTAGTTCTCGGTTTGAGGTCTTTCCAAGGTAAAACTTTCGTGGGTCAGGGCATTTCATACTAAGGAATGTGATTTGATTGATCAAGGTCGGATCCACAGTGATGTTACAGTCTAACCAAAAGTATCCTCCATGGTAGCAGGACAACAACAACTTAACGCATGTGTTGACTTCCTGGTGTTTGCGGAAGTGTGTACTGTGCGAGGTTCTGGGTCCATGAATATAGGAAAATATTATAATTCTTTCCTTTGGTCCTGGTTAAGTACTTATGTGGGGCTAACATGTTGTAAAATTTATGATCTCCAAGGTTAAAATCGCTAAATTTTAGTGCTGGGAGCTTAGCCTGGTCATCACGAACTGCACACACCCCTTTCAGAAGGTACACAATGATCAAAGTGTACTCAAAGTATCAAGGTACACTGTCACGGTTGATGGCACTGCTTAGAGGTGGTAAGTAAGTAGGTAGAATGCGTGGGATAAGCTTTGGCATTTGTGATGTCATCCCGGTGCTTGGTCTGTTTCTCATCGGTCGGTCGTGATGGACCGACGCGAGTAATGGAAGGGGAGACCTGGGGTCCTCTCATTGACGATGCTTGGAATCCTGTAGATAATCCTCGCTCCAACATGAATCTCTCAATCATTAAGTCAATCAAAACTTCTTCAACTACTTTCTCAGAAGCACTGAGCTCGTCCAACATACAAGCTTGGGTCAACTAGCTCGGGAGTGAAATGAATTCAGAGACTACAATGAACAGTATGGGAACAATGAAATGATCATAGGGTGAAGTAATATCAGGTTTCAGGCATAAATTCTCACTTAGAAAAAATTATTCTCGGTGTGTGATGCGACAGACTAAGTAGGGGAACTTAATAATGGTCTGCTTGCAACGGGTATGAGGCTGCATTAACTTATGTTCTGTCCATTATGGCGTAGTCTAATGGTCTAGTGGTGAGCCATAAATGCTTTTCGACCCATTTGGAGCGGTAGTCGAATGGTTATATTGGCTTCCAACGACTATATTACTTTGCCTCAGCAAAGTGGCATATGTCGTTGCTCTGATATCTCGGCGAAGCTCCAATTTTGCAAAGTGTTTTGCTGTGAGGTACCCTCTGGGATCTTATGTAATTTTTCAATATTATCCTTCTTCTTACTTATCTTTCTAACCTTATTTCCAGTGAGCTTCGTCTCGATGATTCTCTTCTCATTTTGATTTTTATTTTCCTTGGACATAGTCAGTTCGTGCTAGTGAGATTATCTCCTAGGGTTTAGGTATATCACTTCTTCTTTGTGTAGGGTAGAAATTTCATCCTTTTGTGTTGCTTTGGCCTCAACATCTAGGCTTCTAGTGTCAGATGGCTTCAAGCGGTTCTCCTATTCTTCTATTAACTGTGTGATCCTTTTAGTCATGAAATATTTTAACTCTTGTCTCTGCTATTCTAAAACCTCTTCTTCTTCCTTCTTTCTGGCTTGATCTCTTTCCATCCAAGATTTTCTGAGTAGCATAGCAAACTAGGCATTTTCCTCAATGAATTTGATAATATCAAAGTCTTCTTTTGTCAAAGTTCCATTGACTGTCATAGTTATCTGAGCGAGTTTTCCACATAACATCATCAGTTTTCCTCTGAATAGTCCTATTCCTCCCAATGAGGGAATCATGGAAGGCTTCCTTATATCTTCCCAAGTTCTTTCTGGCATAATGTTCACTTGTGTTTCTTCATCAAGAATATAGTCGATGTCGAAGTCCCCTATTCTTTATTTGGCTTGCTCCTTTTCTTTGAAGATCTTTGGTAATCAGACATCTTTATGTTCCTTCAGGGTTTCTTTCATCTGTATTAATACTTTCTCTGATTCTTGTTGGGGTTCTTCTATAATCTTAGTCTCTTGATCTCCTTCAGGGTTTGCTTGCTGCATATTCATCTTTTCAAGTCTAGCAATCATTCTAGGGAAATCCAGTACTTCATGGTACATAGCCTTACAACCGAGGCAACTAGGTTTTCTCCCAGGGAATTCCTTAGCAAGATTTCATGGTCTTCTGCAACTGTAACAAAGAGTTAATCCTCAATTGATAAAAAATAAACAAGAACAACAACATGGCAGAAAAGGATCACTAGCCAACACTTAATTATTCACTCCAATGTTACATATTTATAGTACAATGGGTGATGCCACCTCATAGAGAGATTTTCTCTAGATCCTAAAATCATGCATGATGACTAGGCTAGGCAATCTTAACTAACTCATTATTCATCACTTCAGGATATATTACTAATATCCTAAATGAATAATATAAATATAGGTGACAATTTAGACTTAGTGATTGGTAAAGGTAACCCATAGGCTAACAATCCGTGCGCTAGGATCATAATGGCTACCCTGCAAAAATTTATTTCTAGGATCCTACATCCATTTGTTAGTCCAAACATTCTTTCTATGCATAGGTATAACATATCTATCATTATACTTATCAGATCTATTCATATCAAACTTTCTTTCATCTATTAATGCCCCAGTTTTTAAGCTAGGACAGAATCTATCAAACATACCTAGATTCATTCTCTAGAAACAAAAAAAAATCACTTATCTTATTTATAAAAAGAGAAAAGCTTCCAGATATAAGAACTTTTGACTATTCTTACCTTTATTAGAGAACAAAGCTTACATATCTTACCTCTTTTCTATAGATCTGGCCTCTTTCTTTCAGAAATTTCCACTTTTACTTTTCTTAGAGAACATGGCATTCAGATCTCACTTATTTTCTTCGGATCTGATCTTCCTTTCTTCATATCTGACCTTATTCCTTACACAAAGCTTCACAGGTCGAGTAAAAAGCTGCGTACTAGGGAAACAAATCTACACACAGAGATTTATTTTGCACAAAGTTTCTTCTTCCTTAGTTCCCAGCAATCATAGTTTTAGGTCCCAGCAATGGAACCATTTGTTGGCATGAGGGTAGAACCAGGGTTCAATGCTCAAGAGAACACCAACAAAGCCCTAACTACTGGCCCTTTCAACAACACCTATGAAGCAGATGAAGTCTTACCTGAGGTAGAAGCAGGGGTGGTTGCAAGACTCAAGTGTCTACAACCTTAGCTGGGACACAGATCTGTGATTATATCCTTTACAGAGCACTTAGCATTGATCATTCGTCAATATTTTACCCTTATCATACTTTGCAGACAACACAGAGCATCGCAGTGTACACTCATATCTACAATATTTCAACACTTAACCATAGTAACCTAGATCAGATCCAGTAGATGCTTACTAAGCATCCTCATACACATTAGATCTAACAATCAAATATATCTAAGAAGTACAGAGCATAAGTGGATATATCAAATCACATAGCATAAGCAAAAACACATTGAATCAAAGTACAGCGAATAACACATAGATTTACATGGTTCACCCCCCACCCTGGGGCTACATCCACATGATCTTCTTCTTTATTATCATCTTCAATCTGTTACAATCACAAAGCCTCCAAAACCCTTCTTCGCATAGGACAAAATATCTATGCATCTCACTAGATCCTTCTTCCTTGTATTACAACACTTAGCTTCCTATAGAAACCTCACAATAAATTGCACTTATCCTTGCAAGCATTACATAGTTCTCACCGAGAACTTATTCAACATCAGATAGATGCACTACCAATTGCACTAAGAAATCACATCTACTTCACATCTACTTCTTACATTGCCTATCCTTCTATTTATACATTACAAAAGTGGGCCTAAGCATGGGTAAACCCATGGTCCAACATCCCTTTCCCATTACATTAACCCAAAACCCTAAAAGGGCCCAAATGTGGACCAAGATCCCATGATCTCTGCTTTGCCTGGCACTCCATATTTGACAGGTTGTCGAAGTACAAAAATGGTCAAATATGACCAAGTGTTCCTCAAAACTTGGTCAAGGGCCAACAAATGGATAGCTTGATGGATGTCTTTGAGCTCCTTATGTATTCTGTCATACATATTTTCTTGCTTCGCTTCATGTCTCTGTAGGATATCTTATGAAGCATCTTCTACGAATATGATGATGAGCTTGATATTGTCCATTGTGAGCACACTGTGAATCAGGCTTATTAGCTCAAGTCTTATTTTGTGTTGAGGGTTTTTGCAGAGAAAACTTCCTTTTCTTTGACATCTCATCCTCTATATGAGGGTCCTTTGGCAGTGTCACTTTTCCCTTTTCTTTCTTGTCTCCTTCTCCTACTTCTTCTTGGTGTACATCATCTCCTCCTCTTCCTATAGGTGAGTTAGGTGTAGTTTCCTCAGATGCGTTGTCCTTCTCATAACTATCTATATCCTTCACTTCCTCCTTTTTCTTCTTTTTCTTTGCGCTGCTTTGTCCATCATACTTAGTCTTGGTGACCAAAGGACTTCTGATGATGTCGAGGTTGGCAAGTTCTGCATCTTCCACTAGTACAAGGAATTCTTCTGGCCATTCCTTAGTGATCTCTTCCATGTCTTATTTGTTTAACTTATAGTAGGACTGGAACTCCTCCTTACTTTCATCCTTATGTGTAGTGATATAAATGAAGTGTCGGTCTGCGCGGAACTTCGTGAATGGTCTGTACTGATGGAGTGTATTTGGTGTCATTTGGGGGAATGATTCAATGGCATGCTTCAACTATAGGTAGTAAGTATGGAAGACAACATTCGACTGCCACTACTTCACCATATCATTTGTGTACCACAAGGTTTAGAACCTTGTGACCAAAGGATCTAATGGTTCGAATTTAGGAAATGTTGCTCCTTCCAGCATTTCCCAAGCAACAAATGCAATGAGCACCAGTAACCAACTAAAGTGGAATTCATACCCTTGGTATTTTTCTTCACGGTAGTCCTTTTCCAGCTCGTTAACAAGGTAGGTAGCCCAGTTCATCTCCATTCCTTCAACGCACTTCCCTGCAAGGTCCACTACGAACCCTATGACTTATCTTGGCTGGTTCTTTCTGAATATCTTGTCAGCTATTAGTTGAGAAGTAAGGTGTACTACACCATTTCTTGGATGGAGGATACCTTGTAGCCTTGATTCCCCTTCTCTACATCTCCATAGGCCTCCTTTATATGCTGGGCCAAGGAGTGATATGATGTCTTCCCTAGGTAGAACTGGTGAGAGTCTAGTCCTTGCATGCTTAGTCTAGTGATCAGGTGGATCAGCGTCTGATCCACAATGATGCGCCTATCTAACCAAAGACAACCTTTATGATAGCACAAAAGGAGGATTTTAACGCAAGTGTTAACCTCCTGATGTTGGCCGAAGTGTGGGATATTCATCACATTCAAGATCGTTGATTGCATGATCTCTTTAATCCATGACAGGGGAACTATCTTGGGATTTTTCCCAGTCATCTTCATCAGGTACCTGTGTGGCGTGAGGATCACATAGTTCTTCCAATCTTTGAGGTTGAAGTCACTGATCTTGAGGGCTGGGATCAATCCCAACTGGGTTCCAACTACACGTATCCCCTTCAAGACATACACAGTGATCAACGTGTACTTGAAATCACGTGGGACACTGTCGTAGTTTACTGCACCAGTCAAAGGTTGTATGTAGTCTGGGAAGACTGAAGAGATCTGATTTTCATTCTATAGATTCTCATGGTACTTGTTTCATTTCTCAGTCGTCGTTCGACTAGACTGACATGCAGTCAAAGGGGATTCATACAATCCTCCTTTCAACAACACTTGTATCCCTACATATGTGACTCTCTCAACCATGAGATCTATCATAATTTCCCCCACAGACTTCTTGACTACACTACATTCATCCGACATGCACACTCGTAATCATTTAACACGGGTAGGAAAATAGACAAATGAGGCAACCAGATAGATGGCGAGGTCTAGAAACCACAGTGCGATACAATGGGTTCTTAGTTATCTCAGATCACATTTTGCAAAAAGTGGTCCTGGTGCAACATCCAATAAGTAAAATAAGAAATGTCACAATGGATTCCTCCAACGAGTAAGAATGCCTCAATCAATACGAATCTTTCTGTTGTGGCGTGGTCCCAATGGTCCAACGACAGTATTTCCGACAATAAATGTGTTTATAAATTTTCTAGAACATCATTATAATGGTCAGGACACCTCCAATGGTCATCTATATTCATCATGGAAAAGTCCCATTCTACGTGGTTCTGCTATTCCGACGAGGTTCAAGTTCGGCAAGCCTGCTTTCTGCAAAGTCTTCTCTAGAACTTCCTACTATTTTTCTAACTTTTCTTTCTTCTTACTAAGATTTATTGCCTTCTTTCTTGTGATATAAGTTTATGGATTCCTCTTTCCATTCTTATTCTTATCTTCTCTTAGCATAGTAACTTCTCACTGCTGAGGGTCTTTCAAAGGGTCCGAAGGTAATACCTCTTCTCTTACTATTTTCGGGGTGGATGTACTTATTTTCTGCATGAATAGGTTTTTTGATCCTTCTTGTGTTCTTTCAACTTCGACAGCTAATTATCCAACCCTCTGTTGCTTCAACTTATTCTCTTGTTCTTCTATTAGTTGTGCTATTTTACTAGCCATGAAGTCCCTTAATTCTTTCTTTTTTTGTTATTTAGCTTCCCCCTCTACTTTCCTTCAGATCTGATCTTTCTCAATCCAGGTGTTTCCTAACAAAAGTGAAAAAGAAGTGTTTTTCTCAACAAACTTAATGACTTCAAATTCTTCTTCATTCGATGTCTCATGAGAAATCATAGGTATATTAGTAACTCTTCCACATAGGGTTATCATATTTCCTTTAAAAATGATTATCCCTCCCAATGAAGGAACCATAGCACGCTTTCCCAAAATTTCCCAAGTGCTTTCTGGCATAATATTCACATGTGTTTCCTCATCCAAGACATAGTCTATGTTGAAGTCTCCTATTCTTGTTTCTATACACTAGTTTTATTTTAAGATCTCTGGTAAACTGATCTCTGTGTGATCATTCAGTGTTTCTTTCAGCTGTAATAACACAGTCTATGATTTTTTCATATCCTTAGTTTCTTTACCTTCTTCATAGTTTTCTTGTCTCATGTTCATATTTTCAACTTTGATAATCATTCTAGGGAAATCCTCAACTTTGTGACCAATAGATTTACAATAGAGACAAATAGGACCTGTACAAATTCATTCCTTAGCAAGATGTCTTGGTCTTCTGCAATTATAACACAATATGAATCCTCTCTTTCTTTTAAACCGTCCCCAACCTTTTCTGTACTGTGCACTGGGATTGTAGCGCTGGACCTACAACCTACAAAAATTCTTTCTAGGTTCCTGCATCCACTTGTTAGTCCAAAAATTCTTTCTATGCATAGGAATAACATATCTTTCTCTATTTCTATCAAATTTATTTGGATCTATTCTTTCTCCTAACTGTACCCTAGTTTCTAGACTAAGAAAAAATCTATCAAATATACCTAGATTCATACTTTCAAAGAAAAAATGTCCACTTATCTTACCTTTACCAGAGCATAA
Organism: Picea sitchensis; assembly: GCA_010110895.2. Classification (NCBI taxonomy): domain Eukaryota; kingdom Viridiplantae; phylum Streptophyta; class Pinopsida; order Pinales; family Pinaceae; genus Picea; species Picea sitchensis. The sequence continues at coordinate 695 of SNQJ01S0202441.1, read as the reverse complement.
AGCTTTAAGATCTTACTTCTTTTCTTCATATCGGGCTTCTCTCTTAGCACAAAGCTTCGCAAGTCATGTAGAATACTGTGCACTACAACAACATATCTACGCACAGGGATTTCTCTTTTCTTCATTTCCCAACAATAGCAATTTCAGGTCCCGACAACGGAACCTTTTTTTGGCATAGGAGAAGACCCAGGTTTCAACGCTTCAATAATGCACCAAAAAAACCCTAACTATCAGCCCTTTCAGCAACACCTGCGAAGCAGATGAAGTCTCACCTGAGGTAGAGGAAGGGAGGTTGCAGGACTTAGGTGTCCACAACCTAGCTCAGACATAGATATGTCATCACAACACTTAAAAAATAACTTAGCCAACAATATGCATTAGGTTACGATTCTTATTCACATCGCAGATTAACCCCTAAGTACAGAGCAACGCGGTAATAACCAGATCAAACACTTCCACTCATCTAGCACGTAGCATTAACTCAGATCTAGCATTCATTTACCATCAATAGAACACTAATCCTCAATAAATATATATAACATACATCAAGAGAAGTTCACTAAGAAGATAAGTACATAAACAACATGAACAACATTTCACAAAGCACATCAACACAGGATATATGTGGTTCACCCCAGTGTGGGGCTATGTCCACCAATTTTGTATTCTTCTTTATTAGTCTTCAAGATTCTTAG
>SNQJ01S0202439.1:6550-23315 GCA_010110895.2 Picea sitchensis | reverse complement strand
AGGTGTCAAGGTAGACCCTAACAAGATTAAGGCCATGATGGACTGACCAATTCCCAAAACATTGAAGAACCTTAGAGGATTTTTGGGTTTGACAAGTTACTACCACAAGTTTGTTTGAAACTGTGGAAGAATAGCAACACCTTTAACGACACTAACTAAGAAGGATGCATTTTCATGGACTCTAGAGGCAACTAAATCTTTTGAAAAACTTAAAGAGATGATGTGTAAAGCTCCTCTCTTGACCACTCCAGACTTCACAAAAACCTTTATTGTGGAATGTGATGCCTCGAGAAATGGACTTGGTGTTGTCCTAATGCAAGAAGGAAGGCCTCTGGCTTTTGAAAGTTGACCACTCAAGGGAAAGGACTTACACAAACCCATTTATGAGAAGGAAATGATGGCAATACTACATGCATTGAAGAAATGGTGTCCTTACCTAATAGGTAGGCACTTCAATGTCAAAACAGATCATGATAGTCTTAAATACTTTTTGGAACAAAGATTGTCTTCAGAAGAACAAAAAAAATGGGTAACCAAGATATTGGGTTATGATTTTGAAATCCTCTATAAAAAGGGGAAGCAAAATGTTGTGGAAGATGCACTCTCAAGAAACAATGAAGATGTTGAGGCCTTTCTTTGTGTTATCTCAACCCTCCAACCCAATTGGATAATAGAAGCAAGGGATGAATGGAAGAATGAGGAAAAAGTGTGGACTCTCATTCAATGGTTGTAGCAGGATTCCAGTGCATCAAATACATTTACATGGAAAAAGGATTCACTATGGTACAAAGAAATGCAATACTCCAGTGAGTTGGTAGTGAAACTTTCTATGGTAGGAAATGCAATACTCCAGTGAGTTGGGACAACCCAACAGATAGAGTGGTACTTGGGCCATCATTTCTCAAAGATATGGAAGACCAGATGGTTAGAATTAAGAAGAATTTAAAGGAAGCTCAAGACAGAAAGAAAATTTATGCAGATAAGAACATGACAGCTATAAAATTTAAAGTGGGGGAGCATGTGCTTTTAAAAGTGAAACCCAAGAAAATTTCTTTGAAGTTGGGTAGTTGTACAAATCTAGCAGCCATATTTTTTGGTCGATTTGAGATATTGGAAAAAATAGGGCCAGTTGCATACATGCTTGCATTTCCTACTTCCATGAATGTGCATAATGTATTTCATGTATCTTTTCTAAATAAATGTGTACATGATCCTAAGCATGTTATTGATTGGCATCTACTTCATGTAGACATAGAGGGAGAATTCCAGATCCAGCCAAAGTGAATATTGGACATAAAACTAAAAATGCTATGGAATCGAGTTATAGAGATAGTAAAACTCCAGTGGACCTACTACGGTCCTGAAGATGCTACTTAGGAGCATGAATATTCCATGCAGGCATAATACCCGCTATTTTTTGAATAAATTTTGAAATTTTGATTTTTGTTTTGTATATGCATTGAGGACAATGCCAAAATAAGGGGGAGGGGAATGTGATACCTTAGTTTTGAGCCCCATATTAAATAATGTATTTTGTTAATTTATGAAAGGCCAAAGTGCCCAAACAATTAAAATAGGTCAGTGTTCCTAGGTGTTGGCACAGGGATAGACCTAGGTTCACTCCAAGAGCAAACCAACAAGCCCTAGCTACTGGCCCTTTTGGCAACACCTGTGAAGCAGATGCAGTCTCACCCGAAGCAACGAGGAGGGGGTTGTAGGACAAATATGTCTACAACCAGGGGAATATCAAGTGGATCTTGTATAATAGCAATCACAACATTCATATATCACTTATCAGCGAGATCTACTCTGTGCAGTTATAGATCTTGATCTAACACAGTAATGCAAATAATAGTATAATAATGATAGAGATCAAAGCATTAATCACTCACACAACACAAAATATACGTGGTTCGCCCTCTCTCTAGGGTTGCATCCAAAGAACTATGCTTATGATATATTAAGATAAAGCTTACAGTTCTAATTTGTGCTCTTGGCTAGCAGATCCTCTCTCTTCTTATCTCTTTCTCTCCCCCTTCCTGCACACCCAGCTACAGGATCTGATCTTCACACCCAGCTAAAGATCTTACAATACTAGAAGGCTCTCACCCTCATCACTTCTCTCTCACAATACAATGACCTCTCACAACAAAAATAGAGCTAAATCAATAATAGTATCATACCTCCCGACCCAGGTTCTCTTGACATTTATTTATACATTACAATGCCTCACCGACAGCCTTAGGCTAAAACTTAGGTGTCAAAACCCTAATTACCAAAACCCTAGGTGTCTAAAACCCTAGTTCAACTTGATCCACTTTTTCTGGGCTTCGCCAGCCTGTTTTTCCTTCCTTCTCGCGTGGTGCTACAAAGCATCCAATGGTGGATTTTTCCATTTGCTGAGTTGTCCTCAATCCCTCTTCCTTACTGATCTGTCATCCTTGATATCCTCTTCCAATAATTTTCTTTTCCCATACTTTGCTCTGTTTTCTTTGCTCTTTTGCTCACTTTGACCCAGTGATAGTCACTATGTCTCCTGTGAAGCTCTCTTTTTACCTTTTCTTCCTTGTTCTTTGCTTCCTTTCATAACCAAGGGCCAATAGGCCCCCAACACTCACATGTGACTCGTCCCGAGGAACTTCAGATCTGATCTTCTTGTTTTACTTCAACTTTGGACTGCATCATGCAGCCCTTGATTTTTTCTTTATGCCTCCTTTCCATTCTTGTGCAGACTATCTTTTTTGTGTCTAGTACCCAATTTCAGCTACACCTTGTACCTAGACCCTTGTCTCCTTGATTCTACTGACAGTTGCGAGGCAACTGGTTGTCATAGTATAACTTCCGCTGACTCCCATTCACCAAGCCTTCCTTCTAGTCTCCTTTCAATGTCTTCAGTTGCACAGCTCCTCCTTCTATAACATAGGCAATCTCATATGGTTCGAGCCAATGTGTCCTGAACTTTCGAGGGTGTTTGATAAACTTACTGTCATATACTAGTACTAAATCACCTTGTTTGAATATCTTCTTCTTAATATGTCTGTCATGATAGGCCTTTTCTCGTTCCTTCTGAACTTGCTAATGGAAGACTACAATGAATCTGTCTTCTTCTAGTTCAACCAACTGTGCTAGCCTCTCATGAACAGCGCCAGTATCATCCATGTTTGTAAATGAAACAATTATTAAGCTTGGTACCAAGTACTCCATCGGGAGAAAAACTTCCAGACCGTAGACCAAATTGAAGGGGGCCTACGTTGTTAATTTCTTGCAAGTGGTTCTATAAGCCCATAGTACTGTTGGTACTCTCAAATCCTAGTCATCCCTGTTCGCACTGTAAATATTTGCTAATTCTATATCCAAGATTTTTTTGAATTCTTCAATTGTTTTGTTTGCTTGTGGATGGTAAGGTGTTCTCTTCTGATGGTGGACTACAAATTCTTCAGTCAAGTCTTCAACTATCTTATTGATGAAGTGTGTACCTTGATCACTCATAAGGATCTTAGGGCATCCAAAGATGGTTATTATGTCATCAAATATAAAGCGTGTAGTTCTATTTGCACTACAATCCTTGACTTCTCTTGCTTCGACCCATATAGTCAGGTATTCTGTTGTAGTGATAATATACCTTGCTCCTGTGTGCTTTCCTCGTGGGTTTATAGGTCCCATGAATTCAATGGCCCACTTGTCAAATGCTTGTAAAGTCATCTGTGGTGCTAATGGAATTTCATCTCTTTGGGATGACTTTCCAATTTGCTGGAATGCATCACATGCTTTGGCATAGTCTTTGGCATCTCTGTGTAACGTAGGCTACCAAAGGCCAGCTCACAAAACCTTCTGCACAGTTGTTTTCCCTGCATAATTTCCTCTTGCAATGCCTTCATGATATTCTTAGAGGATCATAGGGCACTCTTCCTCCATCACGCATCTTCTTAGTATCTCATCAGGCCCCATTTTGTACAATGGTCTAGCTATAGGTGAGAAGTCTACAGCTCGCACCACTAGTTGTTTCTTCTGAGGAATTGTGTACTCACCTGGATCCATTCCTATTGACAGGAAATGGATTATGTCTATGAAGTGGTCATCAATATTTCTAATGGTGAGCAGTTTTTCATCTGGTAATGTATCCTTCAGACTAGTAGGTTCTTCGCCATGTTCCAACCTCGATATGTGGTCTAGGCCCTTGTTCATTCTTCCTAGCTTAACTATGATCTAAAAATCATATTCTTGAAACAATAGAATCCATCTACATATTCTCCCCCCCAACACTATCTTGTTGACTAGGTACTTCAGCACGGAGTGATTGATGAACATTTTAAATTGTCCTCCCAACAAGTAGTGGAAGAATTTATGTAATGCATACACCATGGCTAATCCTTCTCTTTCTGTTATGGTGTAATTAATTTCAGTTGTCGATGGCTTTCTGCTAGCAAATGCTAATGGGTGATCAATGTCCCCTTCTCCAAGTTGTGCTAGTACTGCTCCTAATGCAATGGAATACGCATCAACAGGCACATGAAATTCCTTTCTCTAGTCTGGAAAGACTACCATCTTTTGTTTTAGTGTGTCAAAGCCCTGCTTGCATTCATCTGTCCAACCAAATTGATAGTCTTTCTTTAGTAACTTCTCCATCGACGCAGTAATCTGAGCATATCCTTTGATAAATTTCCTATAATAGCCAGTATGTCCTAGCACAGTGCACAGTTGTTTGATTGAGGTGGGAGGTGCAAATCAACTATAATTGCAATTTTGGATGGATCCACCAACAATCCTTGCTTGCATACAATATGACCTAATAATACTCCAAATGGTGAGAAGAAGATGCACTTGTTCAAATTCAAAGCAATTTGACACTACCTGCATTTATCCAGCATTAGCCTTAGACATTCAATATGATTTTTCAACAAACTAAAAACAGTCCAGCCATCAAAGTATGCTTCTAAAAACTTATGCAAAAATTCTTTGAGTGCTTCAACCACCACCCTAGAAAAGATGGATGGGGAATTCTTCAATCCAAATGGAATTGTTGTATATTGGTAGGATCCCCACTCTGTGGAAAATGTAGTCTTATGATGGTCCTCCTTGGCGATGTGGATCTCATCGTATCCTAAAAACCCATCTGTAAAAGAATATACTTCTTTGCCTCCCACGTTATCCAACACTTCGTCTATAAATGGTGTAGGGAAAGGATCATGTAGACAAGAATCAGTCATATTCCTGATATCTATGCAGATACTGATCTCACCTATCTTATTATCTTGCACTACCATGGGGATAATCCACTCTGACTCTTTGACAAGTTCAATAATCCCTGCTTCCAACATTCTGTTGAGCTCGATCTTCACTTTTTCCTTATATTTCGAGTTCAATATGTAGGGTCTTTGCTTGAATGGCTTCACATATGGTTTCAAAGGTATTTTCATCTCTTCCATAGGTCCTTTGATACCCTTCATATCAGTGAAATTGGTCGGGAACAAGTCTTGATACTTGTGCAATAATTCTATAATTTTGTCAATGGTAGCAGTGTCCCAGTAATCTCTGACATTTGCCAGATTTGGTGTCTCCTCTATCCCAATATTGACTTTCTTTATCTTTACCGATTTTCCAATAAATGGCAGTTCAACTCCTAGTCCTTCCACATCTCTCTGGCCTTCTGTTTCTGTGATATTCACCTTCCTTGGATCATCGTCTTCATCGGCATTAATGTTGTAGCAGATCTGCAGTTTCTAGAGGGGCACAGTCCATTTGTCCTCTTCTGGTGCCCAAGGGAGGCTAAATGCCTCTTCAAACACTTTCTGTCTTACAATATGTAATTCTTGGTCTATTGAAGGGTATTCACTTTCAAATAAAAATGTAATTACAAAATTATGAGTCATACCTTCCCAGTTTGCAATGACGAGGCACAACTCTACTTGAAGGTACTAGTTAATCGGGGTGGTATCCAGCGTATTGACGAATCTGTGTACCCATTTTTCTCTAGGAATGTCACTCCAGGCCTCTTCATAGCTTTGTATATGGTCCTTTGGGCAACTTCGACTTGTGTATCTTACTTCACAGCTTCCTACTTGTGCTAAAACCGCATTGTCATCAAGGTTTGGCATTGTTTCCAGTCTGTAATATTTCTTTTATGTGTCCCCCACCATCTTGCTGGTGTGGCTTTCAGGGCCTTTTCCATAGCCAAGAACCTCTATTGTGCTGGTACAATTTCTTCAAATTCCATCAAGAAGGATTCTAGGGGATTAAGGCCATCAAAGGTAGGTAAGTTACTTATGGTTGTACCAATCCAACGAACTTCTCTAGTCAGTCAAGCACATCTTCTTGTGGATACTTCATACATCTGGTTCTTCTAGTTCTCCAACGCTTATTCTGACTCTGATGAACAAGTGTTGTCACTTCACGAACTCAGGTTTCCATCGGCAATAGGGTTGATATAATCCTGATCTATGGTTGTTAATTTATAATGTTTTTCGGTTCAAATGCACGGTCTTCTTCTCTGATAGGTTATGTATATCATGGGCCCTCATCTGGATCTAAAGGTGCAATGACCCCAAGGCCAAATCTTTCAAATGTCATGTGTCTTTTCTTTAGATCAACAACAGTGGAATTTTCAAAGGCCCAATCAATTCCTAGTAATGCAGGGTAAGGGCAGCTATCATCAACAATTTCAATTACCTCAAAATCTACAAAGGTTCTTACTCCGTCGATGTCCACTGGGACATGCTCTAATTTTCCAAAGGGCTGATAGCTTGCTAATTACCCATGCGAAGTATGATAAGGGAATATATCATCTTGGGTTTTCCCATCAGTTCCCAAGTTTTCTTCATCATGCAATTGACCTATGACCCTAAGTCGAGGACCACATAGTCTATCTCGTACTCTCCTGTCTGAGCATTCAAGTGTTATTCCTTATTTTTCCTTCTCTTGTTACCAATTTGGTGTACTTCCCTATTTAGTGGGGGGTCTATCATTCCTAGCTCATATTGTTTAACAAGATTTTGTAGTTCATGCAAAGCTTTCCCATCTTTAATCAATTCTATAAACATATATAAAAAACTGACAAGTTTACTTACCTCTTTCCTCCCTTTGTTCAAAGCAGACTGATCGAATGTGTGAGGCATTTCATATTCTCTTATTTCTGGTTGTGTTTTTGAAGAAGACCCTTGATCTTCTTTGAACTCCTGCCTTGTCTCCTCAAAGATTTGTCTTTCTTTCTTTGCATCAAAAATTTGGGTCTTTCCTGCATCTTTTCTGACTCCTGAGTCTTCTGCAATATTCTCTTTGGTTTCTCTATCCTATCCTATAGAAACGCCTCCTCTTGTAATGAAAATGACTCTAGGATCAGCTTCGTGAGGTTCTGCTTTGATTAATTGGATTTGTGGGTTCTATTGGGATCCTCGTCTTTCTTGAAGTTTAGCCAGCAGCATAGGGCATTCCTCTATGACATGCTCAAAGAAGTTATAGTAACTACAAGTTGTGCAAGGATTCTAACAATCCCTTGCTAAATGTCCTGGTTGCACGCAGTTGTAATAGATTATTTGTCCTCGACCTTGACCCAAACCTCTGCCTCATCCTTTCCCTCTGTATCCACCACAAGGATTGAAGTTTCCTCTCCCTGTAGAGTTTTACTGCTGAGTGTTTCCTTCTTCTTGTACTTCTCCTTGAATATTGTATATGTCCCTTGACCTTTCATGCATGAGATCATAAGCTCTATAATATCAATCATTGTGCCCCACTGATTTAAAAAATGTACAATACAAGTTTGTGGGTGTTTGAACATACTTCTACATGTAGTACCACTCACCTGGGTGATGCCTATTTCTGCATACATCACACCAAGGTAGGTTAACTTGCTTCAAGGGGAACGACACCCTTGAGGCCAAGTACTCATGAAATAACGGACAGTGGTCCTTATCATGGTCTTCAGATCTGCATCTTACACACCAGATATCTTCCCTTTTGTATTTTCCCTTATCTTTCTTCATATCCTCGACCTGTAAAGACAAACTAGTCAGTTGGCTCATGATCTGGCTAATGCCTGAGCTAGATCCTCCCATCGATGTTGATTCAAGCTTCATGGAAATCTCCAAAGCTTATTCCTATGATGTAATGTTCTGCTGCATCAGAGGGACTCTGATGTGTGGTAACAACGCTGTGATGAACCATTCTTTGTTCTGTTCATCAGGGATCTAAAAAGTTAATCTGCCTGTTAGGGTTTTGAATCTCTGATCAAAGTCCCAAACAGGTGCTGCTACCCTTTGTTTAATATATTTTAGTCTTGTAATACATTGTGACTCCAACTTAGGTTTCTTAAACTCTGCAATCATCGCACTGTTGATCTCATTCAAGGTCTTAGGCTGTACCATTCCTTGGACAAGTTTCATGTACCATCTCAACATGCGGTCCCTTAGTATAGTGTTGAACTAGGTCCTCTTGATGGCTTCGTTGGTGATACTCTTAATATTCCATACGAATTCACACAGAAACTAATGTTGATTTAGATCTTCAGATCCATCTCATCTAAAGATAGGGAGTCTCATTTCATTTTCCATAGACCTGACTAGGGTTTTTGTTTGAATAGATGTTGAGCTACCAGTAATATTACTTTGAGGACTCTGGTGGTTCTGACTATTCTGACTACTAGGTATTATTGGGACAATAGGAGGATTAACATTACCTACTTTAGTAGTCTGCATAGTCCTCGAGGTTTTTGGCTCGCTTTGGTGCAGTTATCGAGCTTCCCCTTCTTTTGTTCTGGTGGGTTTTGGATGCTCTTCATCGGTTAGATCTACCTCTTCTCCACTGTAGAAACCCTCTTCTCCATATTTTTTCTTAAACAAGTTCTCAAGGTGACCCCCTCAGAATACTTTCCCACTGCGCATATGTCCTGCTTCTGTGTCACTGTCGCCGTCTGAATTTTTGAACATTAGCCTTCTCAGATCCAACTGATCTACTATATCTTCAGGATGTCTTTTTCATGCAAGAGCATATTGATTCTCAGCCTCAGAAATTGAAAAAATATTCCTCTAGGTCCCTTGAAGAAGTATCTCTCATCCTAACTATATGATTCTCTTCTGTCAACAACAATTCAGTGATATACCCTTCGATGGTACTATCAAACCAGTGATCTACAGCTCTGGATATAGCGTTGTTGATTCTCTTGACTTTTTGTATCAACACTGGTGTCCAACCCATAGGAGGTCTAGATCTGATCTTGAACTGGGTATCAGCTAACCTAGCCAATCGCTCAAACAACTCCTAGTGGATTCCTCCAAAGAAGATCTCGTGAATGTCGGTGAAGATGTATCTTTGTAACCAATCTTCAGTACTTAGTTTGGGGTTCTTGTTCTGGGATTCAGTGAAGTCCTTCTCTTGATCCTCTATCCACTTTTGAATTTTTGTCTTTGATGGAAACCACCTTGACATCCCCTTACATAGATTCATGTCCCGACAACAGAACCATTTGTTGGCACAGGGGCAGACCCAGGGTCAACTCCAAGAGCACACCAACAAGCCCTAGCTACTGGCCCTTTCGAAAACACCTACGAAGAAGATGTAGTCTCACCCGAAGCAGCGAGGAGGGGGTTGTAGGACAAATATGTCTACAACCAGGGGAATATCAAGTGGATCTTGTATAACAACAATCATAGCATTCATATATCACTTATCGGCGAGATCTACTATGTGCAGTTATAGATCTTGATCTAACACAATAATGCAAATAATAGTATAATAATGACAGAGATCAAAGCATTAATCACTCACACAACACAAAATATATGTGGTCCACCCTCTCTCTAGGGATATGTCCACAGAACTATGCTTATGATATATTAAGATAAATCTTACAGTTCTGATCTGCGCTCTTGGCCAGCAGATCCTCTCTCTTCTTCTCTCTTTCTCTCCCCCTTCATGCACACCCAGCTGCAGGATCTAATCTTCGCACCCAGTTGAATATCTTACAATACTAGAAGGCTCTCACCCTCAATACTTCTCTCTCACAATACAATGACCTCTCACCACAACAATAGAGCTAAATCGATAACAATATCATACCTCCCGACCCAGGTTCTCTTGACATTTATTTATACATTACAATACCTCACTGACAGCCTTAGGTCAAAACCTAGGTGTCAAAACACTAATTACCAAAACCCTAGATGTATTAAATCCTAGTTCAACTTGATCCACTTTTTCCGGGCTTCGCCAGCCTGCTTTTCTTTCCTTCTCGAACTGTCCTCCAAAGCATCCAACGATGGATTTTTTCATTTTCTAAGTTGTCCTCGATCCCTCTTCCTTTCTGGTATTTCATCCTCGATATCTTCTTCCAACGGTTTTCTTTCCCCATGCTTCACTCCATCTTCTTTTCTCTTTTGCTCACTTCGATCCAGTGACAATCACTATGTCTCTCGCGAAGTTTGCTTTTTACCTTTTCTTCCTTGTTCTCCGCTGCCTTTCATAACCAAGGGCCAACACTAGGAAATGTAATTTTTTTATCATTATTAATAATAAATACATCATTGGTTGCTAGACAGACAAGGACAAGAGTTATAAGGGGCTATGATTCCACAAGAGAGGCGGATTGAGGGGCTAAGTATTTATTTTATATTTTATTACCCTTTTTTTTTAAGGGAGAATATCAGATACATGAGCTTCTTATGGGAAGGCCATGTGGTTCTCTAATTCTAAGAAATATATAAACCCATCTTTCATCTGTTTGGGATTTCACTCATGCACTCACTCAATCGTTTTTCATTGTTCATTGTTCACATTGTTCATGTTGTTCTCTCTCGATTCATTCTTTCACCCAATCTTCATTCCTCATTCATTTTTTTCTTGGCTTGGGAAAGAAAAACAAATTGTTGGAGAGACCCATAGTTTTATTGGATGTAATGACTATTGGTGCATTCCAACCATGAATTAATTCCTCTATGTCTAATATGCATTGGCATGTGCTAATGTTTTCCCACAGCTGTAAATTCTAAGAGTCCCATCATGGATATTCTTGACCAGATGCTCTTGAGCCCTGGAAGGAGGTGGACAACAGGAGGGACTATATGGAAGAGAAGGGGGTCCATTATCTTGGGTTGTGTAGGATGGGTAGAAGAGAGATAATGTACCTTTTATTGTTGTGTGTGCTGAGAAGCCTGTGATAGCTTGAGTTCTGAGTGGTTTGGGAAGATAAGGGACACTCTCGAACCATCCTTGTGGATTCATAGCCCTGGATCGGGGGTGACATTGTTGTTGATACTTGGAACATAAGTGTCTATAGTTGGGTGGAGCATCCTTTCTCTACAACCAGTTGGTGATTCATTTCATTAAAGATAATTCCTCTCTTTCATGTGTTTCTCTGATTATACATTTATTTCCACTGTGTGTTGATTAATATCTCTGAGATGCACATTTTTTATGTGTTTGATTGTTGGTTATTTCTATGCATGGAATGTTTAAACATTCTTTATACTGTACCATGAATCTTGATCTCTGCATGTGAATATTTCATGCATCTTTATTAATTAGAATTTTTTCAGAATTTAAAATTAGTTCAGAAGCGATTTTTGCAGTAGCATAGCCTAGCTTGGGGGTGGTTGGGTATGTTACAATATGTCTTGCGATTTCTGAGCCCTGTTCTCTATTCACTTTTTTTCTTCTTGTTCTTTTCTTTTCCAAATCTTGGTGTATGTAACATCAATTTCTTTCTTCATGGACGACATTGTTACCCTTCTACAATTATGGGCTATATGACCATAGTTGTGGGATTTGTAACATTTAATATTCCATAGGGCCACATAAGAATTTATTTCTTGAACATTTCTTTCATAAGCCCTTCAATCTACAACGTCATGTACAAAGTTAGTACAATAAAAACAATGACCATAAAATAAATTTACATACCTAGGAGTGAATGATCTTCTTTGTGGTGTAGTCCTTATGAATTCCCGCCTTGACTAATCATGATCATGATTGGTGTTTCTTTGTGGCATGCACTCTTTCTTCTTCATAAAACAGGTTCAAATGAATAAAGAACAGGTTCAAGATATTGTACAAGAAATAAAATAAGATCAGATGAATAAAATCACAATCTTTCTTTACATTATTCTAATCAAAGGTGTTCTACCACTTGCACCTAAAAATAATACAATGGAAAGAAGAGAACTCCACTCAAATGATCTCTTGTATCTTTCCAATGTAAACTAACTTCCCCCATGTTAGGTCTTGATCGTGGTGGCTAACATGACTATATTAGTTGAACTCAATTTCCACTCCACAATATTTTATCATGTGTCCATCATTGACATCCTTTGTGTGAAACTAATGTGCATATTCCCACATCGACGGGAACAAATGCACCTATAAAAAAGTGAAAAAGTCACAGTGTCATGTGTCTAATAACTCGACCAATAAAATATAAAATATAGATGTTACATTTCAAGGTTGTATTATGAAGTTAAAAATGTACACAATGAGATTATTATTGAGTTGTTGCACCCAATCCCTATGTTTAGTGCATCCTCTTCAACATGTGGGTAATGAACAGATGCACCATATTTCTCTCTGACTTGGTAAACAACCCAACTATTGGGGCATATTATTGACATCTTTTCTTTTAAATGATCTGGATAAGGCATGCTTCTACCATTCAACCGTATAAATCATTTCCTGTCACTATCCCATTTCCTCCTCTTCTATTCATACAATGTGACCCATAGGTGTGTTCCCTCCAAATTGTAAAGAGTGAATTTATTGATGGCATCAATTTATGAATTCGATGATGTATATATTCATGAGATCAAACTGACATATAGTATGTATGAGATCAAAATATACATTATGAAGTTCATTGTGAATAGTTACTATGTAAGAATTTGATAAACTAAAAGTCACTTATTATCAAGTGCATTTTTCCATTCGTTTGGAGAAGCTCCCCTTATATTTTGTCTTCATCCCTTTATTCATCCCAAATCAGAAGACCTTGTTTTTTGTCGATCTTCTTATGTATTCATAAGCATAATAGAAAGACTCATATGATATGTATCCCTATGCCATAGACCCCTCGTTTTTTTCCCTTTGTTAAAAAATTATTTTCAATTTATTCATGTATATATCTAAGAAGAACATTCAACAATAGGAGACCACTCTGACTAATTCAACCTCATATTCTAGGTGAATTAGAAGATGAACCTACAAGTCCATGAAACGTGTCGAAAGTTCCTTCTCAAAGATACAAAAAATCTCAACTATCCCTTGATTCCACCATGGAATGTTAGACATATGAATCTCCTTTGATGTGATCCAATATACAAACACAAATAATTTATATGTGCCACATCATAGGTCTTGGGGGAAGCCATGGTTCACACACCCATGCACAAGAAAAGGATAATGACACTACAAAGTAAACACATACAAAATTAATTATGTTTTATCCCATGGCATAAACATTAAAACAAATAATAAAATCATGTTTTTGACATACATACTCTTATAAGGTTCAAATGTCATGTGATTTCAACCCTGAAAAATGGTGTTCCGCATTGAAATTGTGTCATAGTGAAGACCCATATAAAGAAGAAAACTTCACATCCAATATAACTTATTTTTCCAAAGAAATATCATCTTTCTTCAAAATCCATGGGACATCACCTTCTTTGAAATACCAAGAGGGATGAGCCTCTTCTCTACTTTCTTATCTTGGCAAATGTTTATTTTTAGTTTTCGAAGAAATAAGATCCCTCCTAACAACCAATGTGTCACTTTTGTTTGATGATATATGCCTCCATAAATAAGATGAAATAGTTTTAAATATATTCATGGGATCTAGTAAGTGGGAAATATTAAGATTCTCCTAATATGGGAGCTCATAAAATACAGATTTCCTTTTCATCCCAATGGGAAATTTCTCAACATAGGTGTTGAAGAATTGTGGATCATCAAACATAGGATCCCCATTTGAATCAAACATTTTTGTAATTTCCTTCTCCTTCTCTCTCTTATATGATCTAAATCATGTTGTTGGTGTCATTATTGTAGGGCTTTGGGTTCACTCTAGTTTACCATTGAAAGCGAGTGTTTCTCTTCTACAAGGGTGTAGTTCTAGGAGGAATACCTATAGTAGTCGTACACTGGATTTTTTAGGTGGTTGGACCACCTAGCCTTCATATAAGGTCCAAAACATTTCTATTCCATGATACACTTTCATTATAAGACCTACACAATTATTTTATGTATATCGAGCACATTAGAGTTGAATATTAGAACAATCACAACAAATTAAATATGCCAAAAAATATTGTTATGTATATAATAAAATCAATAAACATGTAATTTACAAGAGAAAAATCCTAAGCCTAGATAATCATGTGTGGTGTAAGCACATATGCCATGCAACATAAAACTCCTCTTGATTGCGATAGCTCTTGATACATCGTATACATGTATCCCTTCCCATAATTCCTTCAATTTATCTACCAATGGTTGTAGGTAGACATCCATATTCTTCACTTGTCTTCTACTAGGGACTATAAGAGTCAACATAATATGATTATTCTTCACAGAAAACCATGGGGGGATATTGTTATTGATCACTACTACATACCAAAAAAAATAGTTTGTGTTTTGGAAGCAATATGGGTTGACGCCATCCATGGCTATGCTGAGTCGTAGACTTTGTACTTCATCCTTGAGTTTTTTAGGCCATGCATCCTCTATATGATTCATGACTATTGAATATGTTGGGATTCACATAAATCCCAACTCACTTCTATGTGAGGCATACCATCCCTGCAGCATAGCTAATTATTTGCAATGAAAGAACCTTTGAATCCTTGGGATTATAGGCAGGTGCCGCAATATCTTATGAGAATGACCATGTGATTTATCATTTTTATTTAATTTATGGTACCTATCATTCCCACATTTTAGACATATATTTTTGTCAGCATATTCTCCTCTATATAGAATACAATCATTCGGACATGCATGAAATGATATGTACTCAACACCCAACATTTTCAACATTCACTTTGCCTCTTCGTAGCTATCGAGAAAGACATTATCAGTCAGAAGAACCTTATCTTTGAACAACTTGCAGTTAGTGGGAAATAGAAATGTACAATTTCATTTAATGTTCATAAAATGAAACGTTTTTAATGTTGATTGTGTGACAATATTTCTCAAAATATAAGGGACTTGATGGTCAGTTACCTCAATATTGTTGAGAAACATGCATTTGAGATGCCAAACTTTTCTTTGAAGTTGTACAATAATATTGTTGTCCCTAGATGGGTAGACTTTGACTGGCTAGCTTCAAAGATATGGGTGGTGGAAGGAAATTTCAGGCTTTTGAAAAATATATGAGTGATATGAGCATCATCTCATATCTCATCATCCAGGAATATATCTAACAAAATTGTCTCCATGGAAGTCATATCATGTCAATAATCATCCATACCAACATGTATTTGATTGACTCCATTTCCAACTTGTGAAGAACTATTCTTGTTGTAGTCATTCCTAATTGGTGAATCTGGACATAGTGGGAATTGAATAGGTAGTTGACTCAATCATTCTTGGTATGATTCCTCTCTAAGTTGTGCTCTTGTTGTAGCCTTATCTCTATTTGACATTATAGTGGGGTGAAACAAAAGATGATAGGTAGGTTGCTCATCATCAGAATCCAAATTTCAAAAATATTGAAAATTAGTACATTGATGATATTAGTAAGCAGAATGTAATTGGTTTGTTCAAATTACATTATACCAAACAATTATTACCATTTCTCACCTAGGATTGTGGATGGAAGATGGCATGTTACAATTGGAATATTAAAGTGGTTTTCCATTTTCATCTACCAATTTCTTGCAGTATGTTGCTCCAAAAAGAGCTTAAGTCATTTTTGAATTAGTGGAATATTTTATGCATCTGAACTCGATTTTGAACCAGGATCCTACAAATTTGGAAACATTTTTATTCATATTTACATGGATATAATAAATAAATTCAATTAGATAATCGAAATATAAATAAAATATAAACTTACTAGAGATGGAAAGAGAGAACTCCATGATGGAATTTGAGAAATATAGAATGAAATAGAATTTGAAGAATTTACCATTTGATATTATAATTTTTTCTACCTGCATTTGAAAAAATTCAGCAGTAAATGTTTAAGAATAAGGTGACTTTAAGCGGTAAATGTATAATATGAAGTACTGCAAGTCATGTGGATGCATCCTAAAAGATCATTTATGATGAATATACTATTTTGTGTGAAATAAAAATTCATATAACTTTTAAAGCATAACAGTGCGCTTATTAAAAAAAAATTCACCATCACATCTATAAAAATATAAAGCACTGGGGAATTTAATTACTAACCGCACCAGTTCTCAAGATTTCAAATAAATAAAAATTAATTATGTGATATCGGTGCTCCAAAAATATTTAGTGTACCAATTCTTTGTATAAACAAACTCACCGGTGCCTTATATTAATGAATGCACTGGTGTTTCAAAAATATTAAAAAAAAACGCGACTTTGGATTTTTACAATTGAAAAATGAACGACAATTCATTTTTCAAAAATCTAATTTCATAAAGTACTTTAAATACTAAGAAGTTATTCACTATTTCATTGTTTTTCCAAAATTTACAGGGGAGATATTTTCAATAGAAACATATTGGGGAGCACTGGGGAGCAACATATTAGTTTGAAATAAGAGAATTATTCATAAGATTAGAATTTGAAGGGTATGATGATTTACTCAAAACCATTT
>SNQJ01S0202437.1:0-16765 GCA_010110895.2 Picea sitchensis | reverse complement strand
GTAGAATTATTATCCAATAATGAGCAGTAATAAATAAACAATCACACACATGCACAATACACCAGTTTTTTACGTGGAAACCCAAATCGAGAGAAAACCATAGAATGCTTTTTCTTATATGTCTTGAAGAATTACATTCATTAGAAGCACCAACTTCCTTTGTTTTCCAGCTGCAACTGGAAGGAGGCTCCAACCTCCTAGTTTCTCAGGCTACAACCTAAGGGAAGCTCCAACTCCCCAAATATCTGTCTACAACCAGAAGGAGGCTACAACCCCCAATGTTCTTCAGCTATAACCAGAAGGTGGCTACAACCACCTGTCCTTGCCCCGTCCTGCCACCCTGAAGTAGAAGTAGAATGATGGAACCATTGTCACACTATCACTGTGAGATATACTACTGTAAACCTGTACCAATAAGTATGAACCATGCATCAAACTGTACCAATAAGTCTGAACCATGCATCAACCTGTATTTAACCTATAATCAACCTGTAATCAACCTGTACCATAAACAAGTGCATCAACCATGCACCAACCTGTAATCAACCTGTACCTTAAACAAGTGCATCAACCATGCACCAAATTCAACAAAAATCCCTCATCAATTTCATCATCCAAATCTGATTTGTACCTCTATAGTAGACCTGGTGTATATGATCACATTCCTTCAAACCTTCCTTAACTTTTAAAAACAAAAGACTATCATTTTCATCAAACTTATTTTTAGTCTCACATGCCTAGTTTTGGATTAGTCAACAACCCTAACTTGAAGTAATCATAACTTTGAACCTGTAATGTATAAAGATATAAAACTGATACACAATGTTCTGTAGTGTGTTTTATGCAATTCCTCCAAGTGGCACTTCTTGGAACCTCTCATAAAAGGAGTTATAGCAAAAATGGCATACCTTTCCGAATTCTATCTTATTCTAGAGAGCGAACTTGTAGAGAGTTATCCACAAAAAATATTTAATGAAATGATCTGAAAATGTTACACAAAATACTACAGACTTTACCCTAACCAACACATTTTGTCTCACTTAATTTGGATCTTTTATGAATAAGTTATGACGTTTTTACCCGAAACACCTGATTTTGACTAGTTTCAGGACTGGCCACAAACCCTATTTTCCACAGAGTGTAACTCCAAACATACAATGACCCACAAGCTTGTTGAACCACAGATACATGGATATGTTTCCTCACTTTCATATAAATTTTAGGATCTGACTCATTATAGAAAAAAAGTTATAGAGAAAATGGTGAGATGACCTGAAAATAACATACCTTAGAAAGCACCATCAAAAGAATTTATCATTCCTTGCATTTCGGCCTTCTTTTCTTCACTTTCCTCAGAATTTCAGCTAAGATATCATTTTTAAACCTCAGAAACATATATATATTCAATATTCTCAATTGTCATTCAAATGAGAGAGCCTTGCCTCTTATTTATACTCTCCAAGTATCTTCCTTAAAAACATATTCTAGGTCACTTGGCCCCACTTTCCTTATTTTAGGGTTGGGTCCACTTGTAATTTCTCCATTAAAATTATTATTGAAATAATTTATTTTGTATTCACTTTGAATTATAATACACTTATCACTTCACTTTATTTTTTACCTTTTAAAATCTCTTAAACCACTTTGATTACTTTGACCTTTTGGGGCTTCTAGATGACATATGAGGGTCCTCCAAGTTCGTAAGGCCATAACTCTCAAACCGTGAGGAGTTATGTGACGTTCTACATACCACTAGAAATGGCATGACATGTACTATCCATATATAATAGTATTATCTGAAAATATAGCATAACTCATACCGTTACCCATCAAACAATCTTGGGTCCATTACCCAAACCTGGGGTCTCCAACTTCTCATGGTCATAACTCTCTAACCGTGAGGAATTATGTGACGTTCCACATACCAACAGAAATGAAATGACAAGAACTATCCATATAGGATATTTTACCTGACAAATTCACTTTCCTTCATCTCATTATTCCACAATTAAGCATGGGTTCTAGGATATTTTACCCGACAACTACTCCCTTCCTTCATCTCATTATTCCACAATTGAGCATGGGTCTCTTACTCCACAAAGCTGCCTTCCTCATGTGAGGTATTTCACCATAATGTGACCACTTTTGAGTTCATCCTTATTTACTTCTTATCAACCATGAAAAAACAATAATGAGTCATATTTACATCAAACACTATTGGGTCCATTACCCAAAACTTTGTGCTGGCTGTGTGTCTTCAAGGGTTGATATCAATGACAAATCCAACCTTAATCAACACCGGTTGGCTAAGTAGTTTTTATGAAAATGTATTGAGGCCACTCTGGTTCACCTCCTAATCTCCCCATCGCATAAGTCTTCACAAACCTTCTCTAACCAACATGTCGCCCATTTTTCCTTGTTATGTATGTCAACTCGTATGTATTTCAATTTGATTGTTTTTTAAATGGAAGTATCGAGCTGGGCTTAGCCCCGACCTGTGGTTGCTTTGCATTACATATAACCGTGTTATAAACTATGTAGTGCGGGTTTAATACATAGCCGATTTTTGGTATAACCAACCATTCACGCAGGGTTTTAAAACCATAACACACAGTTTATACCATGGTTAATAATGTGCTGGATATTTAAATGTGGTTTCACCTGCTAACCACCTTGTCAAGCTAGTTGTCACATACTCTGTGTGTCGAGAATGGGCGCTACTTAACCATTCTAGTTTTGGTAACTGCTACACGGCTGGACCCTGGTATAAGGTTTTACCATATACGCGGTGTGAGCCAGGTTCATTAAAGAAGGGTGTGTTTTGTAGATACAATGCATAACGTTTGAAGAGGAGACTTACGTGAGGCCTAACTTTTCATTTTAAGGACCCATTGAGGTGTCGAAGAGCCTGCATAGGGTTTTGGGATCACTTAAAGCCATTGGAGCATTTGTCGTACTTGAGAATTGTAAGATCTAGTTTTTGAGCACGTTTGAGCAATTAATAATAATGATCCATTGGAAGTTGGACTGGGAGATGTGTAGCCCATAAGAGGGTGAACTCTCGACAATTGTTGTTTATGTGTTTATGTTCAATGTTTATGTTGTTGTCTATGTTTATTTCTACATAAGTGATCCTTTCTTATGTGTTGCAAACTGATCCTTTTTCTTTAAACACATAACATCTTCACTTGCAATAAGTTTTCAAGTTTTTCAAGTCTCTTTCATTTTAGATCAAGTTGGTATCGAAAGTAATCGGTTTTAAAGACTTGATTGTTTGCAAGTTTGTTTATGATGCTCACAAGGTTGAAAAACTCACAAGGGGAGAAGGTCAACTTGTGGAGCCATGTTCTTATCCGACAAGGAGGAAGCGATTTCATTCACCGCAAGTTTCAGAGAGAGACATTCACCAAGCATGGCTCAGGCGTAAAGTCATGAATGTGTTCCGACCGAAAATGAAGATCTCAGAGAGAATGCCATGGAGATGAGAGAGATAATGAAGATCTTTATGGAAGGGAACATAATGTCGCAGGGTGAAATCTCCAACCCTCTTCAATGCATAAGGGGAGGTGGTAGGTGACAAAACTCAGTAAAATGGAGGAATGGTGCTTCTCCACCACCCTCTCCTCCTCCATCATAATTTTCTTATTCTTCTTTCTACTACCAAACATCTTCCTAATGGGCATGGTAAAACCTTCAAATTCTCATTAAAGCTTGATATAAAATTTGAGTTGCCAATTTATAATGGAGAAGTTAATTTAAAAGTTTATAAACGATACGTCAAATTGAAATATATTCTAGAATACAAAAGATTCAAGATGATGAAACCAAAATTCAGCTTGTTTCATTAATATTAGATGGTTCAACACTCTATTTGGTGGGAATCTACATCGTGGAGGAATGGAAAAGAATGGAAAATTTTTGCTTTGTTGGAATGATTTTACTATAGCAATTTAAAAACAATTTTATCCATTGGCATGGTAAACAAACCATGGAATGACGTCATCTTTAGACAAGCTAAAGCCGATTTAACGTACAAAGCCTTTACCTGTGAAATACAGGAGAAGATCTTTGGTTTGGGAGTTGATTTGTCTCACAGAAACATTGCCAAATATATTGGTGCTTTCTGTGGCATAGCTATTTGAGGAATACCATACTTATGTTTAATCCTAATCTATAAGGATTTGTTGTGTGACTCATATTTGAAGCAAGGGGAAGGAACATACTCATGAGGGTTTCAAGAAGACATACGTACTCGGAGACAAAGGAAGAAGAAATTCAAAGGCAATGGCAAGAAGAACGTACTGCAGTTGAAGAAGGAGGGAGAAAAGTTCACATGTAAACATTGTTCAAAAGATGCCATGATGAAGACCAATCGCTGGAAGCTTCATCCTCGAAGAAGACCCAAAAAGTTTGGCAACAATCTTAAAAGGGAAGTCAAAGACTCCATATGACCGCTTTTACAAGACTTGGGTTCTGATTTTGGTGATGAGACGAAGATCACAACAATGGGTTACAAAGGTAATAATTATGTTTCTAGTACTATCTCTTCAAGTAATGCTAATGTCGCATGTAATCCAACAGTTTTAAAATGAGAATTAAACTTTTTCATCTAAGGGCTGTTTCAAAACATACTAAGATAGATACATATTTGATCTCGTGATCACAAGCAAATCTTATTTTTGAAGAGATTGTTAAGAAACTTAAGTTGGAAAACAAGTCCACATCCTAAGCCATACCCTCTTGTTGATATGTGATAATGCTGGGTTAAGGTAACTGTGAAGTGTAAACTTAGGTTTCTATAACTGCCAGAATCATGATGAAGTAGAGCTTGATGTGATTCCATGGATATATGTGGTATTATGTTGGGAAGTCCTTATTTGTATGATAGGAAAGCTATTTTCTATCATCAAGAGAATAAGAATCATTTGTTTAAAGATGGGGCTATGAAGGTCGAGCTCATACCAAGAAGATGTATTTATCAATTATAAATGCAGGCAAATGAAGAGGTTAGTTAATGCTAGTAAAAATTTTGTTCTTTAATGATCAAACCTAAAAATGATGTTGAGAATGAAGCATTTCAAGGTTATGATACAAAGTTAAAATCCAATTTATTTGAAGTTGCTAATAAGTATGATGACATGTTTAAAAAAACCTATGTATACCTCCGTACTGAACCAACATGAATTCACATAAATAAGATTGTCCACTTCCAAATATTGGTATGTATAGAATGTTAGTTATGGAAAATGTTAAGAATAAATACAAATCCGTGAGTTGTTATACAAAGGGGTTATTATACCAAGTTCTTCACCATGTGGGATCTCCAATTGTGTTAGTTCCAAAGAAGGATGGAACATGGCTAATGTGTGTTGATTTTAGGCTTTGAACAAAATAACGCTTAAGAATCGTTATCCTCTTCCTGAATTGATGATTTTATTGATCAATTAAAGATGCCAAATATTTCACTAAGTTAGATTTAAGGAGTGGCTATCAATGATCATGTGATTGGCCAATGAGGAGACAAAATGGAAGACAACTTTAAGACTAAGCAAGGTTTGTTTGAATGTACAGGTAACGCCTTGACTCTCAGAATGCACCTCGCTACTCTCATGCCAGCGAGAGTTATGAACGACGTCTTAAGACCTTTTCTGGATGATTTTGTTATTGCTCACTTAGATGATTTATTTTGATTTTTAGTAAATCTTGTGAAGAGCATACTGAACATGTGAAATTTTTGGATGTTTTGAGAGCAGTCATTGTTTTTTAAGTTGTCCAAATGTGAATTTGGTAAACTTTATCTTAACAGCCCATATTGTTGGTGGGGAGGCAAATTAAAAATTGATCCTTCTAAAGTTAAAGTTATTTTGGAATGGTCCGACCCAACAATGTGACGGAGGTAAGAGGTTTTTTGGGAGCCACCCAATAATGGAGAAAGTTTATCGCTAACTTTTCGGCCATCATAAAATTTCCATTACATGTTGTTTCAAGTGTCGCTAGCAATTAATGGGGAGGCATAACAACAAGCTTTGATACTTTGAAAGAAAAGATCGGCCAGTTTCTGGGTTTCACCAAATTTAAGACAACCTTTGAAATCCGCATGTGACGCAAGTAATTATGTGATGGGAGAAGTTTTATACAAGATGGTAAGCCAATTTGTTTCTTTACTCAGACGCTTAATGGTGCCATGATTATTTATCCTACTTATGATAAGGAATATATGCATTGGTTCAAAGTGTTAAGAAATGGAAGCATTTCATTTGTTGGGAAAAGAAACCATTCATTAATCGACCGCCAACCTTGCAATATTTTACAATCACGCCAGCTATAGCAAATTAGGAACTTCACATGGATGGGTTTTCTTCAACAAATTTATTTGCACCGCATAAGAAGGCATTTTAACAAAGTCACCTATATGCTTTCCATGCCTATTGTTAGTGCTTCTGTTATTCTTAAGAAGAGTCCTAGAATGCATGAAAGCTATGTGGAACAATATGCTTGGGATATTGACTTTAAGGAAGTGTATGAAACATTGTGCCAATTCTTAACCATGTCGAAGAACTGATTATCATGCATAATAATCTCTTTGTATCATCTTGAAAGTTGTGTATTCCCTGTGGAGAAAGAATCAACATCATAAGAGAAGCCAATTCTTCTCTTACTGCTGGTCACTTTGGTGTAGGCAAAACAAGCATAATTTTGCAAAGATAATCGCTAATCGGCCTAAGATGACGAGAAAGTGTCATGATATGTCTCGAGAGGACGTTCATTTTGAAAGCGCTAAGTAAACCTAGTAATCGAAAAGTTGGGTTTGTACACTCCACTCCCCTCGACCTTGGGAAAGCATTTCCATGGATTTTGTTGGTGGTTTGCATATGTCGCAGAAGAGGTCATGATTATCTTACGTTGTGGTTGATCGCTTTAGTAATATGTGTATTTTGATGCCTTGTACCGGTGCAGGTAACATGAGAACAAACTAAACAGCTTGTTCTTTCAAAATGTTTGGGTGCATTTTGGTTTGCCCAAGTTCATCATTTCCTCGACGGATTCTCTCGATTTGTTGGAAGTTTTGGTCGAGTTCATGGCACTCATGGACACCAAGCTAAAAAGAGCACAACTCAACCACGTATTGGTCGACAGAGGTGGTGAATCGTACAAGTACATCTTCTTCAGGCTTATTGCGCCAGCATCCTAAACTTTGATGAACATTTACACTACGCTCAAAGATGCATAATCAAGAGTGCTAAGACCCTGACTCAAACGCCGCCATTTGAGGCGCCGCAAGAGCAATTGAAAAAGAGTCAAGCCAAGTAAAAAACGAGACATCACAAGCATCGTGTTGACTACGCTTCTGCCAGGATGAGTTTTGGCTTTACATCGCCAGGCGAGAGGCTTAAAGAGAAGGTAAAAAGTTGGAAACTAATTCGATATGGTCCCTTCAAGATTGTTGACAAGATTGGTACAATGCTTTTCAAGCGGATTTGCCTCCTTATATGCGATGTATGCAGTTGTTAATGTTGAATTTAGGTTGTATGAGCCTCCATTGATTGATAATCAGCGAGAGCATGTTCATATTCCTTCCATACAGTTATTTTTCCGTAGTATCTAACAAACCGCGAAGACAACAATTCACCTGACAGAGTGATTTTAACTTCGCTGGCGGAAATGTGAGACGGCGAGTTGGTATTAGTTGACCTAATCCAAGGCCAAGTGGATTGAGGTTGGAAGGGTGAGGGAACTATAACCTCATCTTCACATAGATCGAGATAGTCTTTGAGGTCCAAAAGCCTCCCAATGGGGAGGTGTGACCAAGGGATCAAATTTCTTGCTCAAAATTCAAAGTTCTCTAATGCAACCGTGCCAATAGCGTCATTGTGTCCGCCTCGCCTTCCGATTTCGCCTGTGATATTTACTTTGTCAAAATGGACCTCAGATGGAGTCATAGCATTGCAACTGCTCAATACAAATAGACAAAAATTACTCGACCGCATAAACTGTGACGGCCTATCGGCAGTGGCGTACGCATGCGCCGCACGACCGTATAGCGGTGGATGTGAAGGTATTATCGGCGATTGATTACGCATTCAAAACACGCAGTCCCTTTGGGGCTAATATGCAGGAGGACACATGGCCCAATCCATGGGTGCCAATGTCACTACCGGGTTGGCTAAGTAGTTTTATGAAAAATGGTTGAGGTCACATGGACCACTCTCGACCTCTCCACCGCATAAGTCTTCACAACCCTCCTCACAACCAATGTGCTGCCCATTATTCCTTGTTATGTATGTCAACGAATATATATTTAAGTTTGATTTGTTGTTTAAATGGTAGGCCTGTCGCTGGCTTAGCCCCGACCCGTATTGCTTTTGCATCATATAACCGCAGTTATAAAATATGTATACGGGTTTAATACATAGCTGTTTGCGTAACTGAACCATTCATGTGGGGTTTTAAAATTCATAACACATGGTTTATACCATGGTTAATAATGCGCACAGGAGTTGGTTTAAATGTGGTTTTCACTCGCTAACCACCTTTGTCACGCAAGGTCACATGCTTCTATATTCCCAGTGCCGAAGGTTAGGGTCGTGGTGCACCCTTTAACCGCTCTGTACTGGCTTGCACCGCTGGTCTGGACAGGCCCTATCGGGTTTTTACGCCATATAATGTGTGTGAGCCAGGTTCATTAAAGAAGGGTGCGTTTTGTAGATGTAGAGGCAACAAGCTTGAAGAGGAGATTTCCGTGAGGCCTAACTTCTTCATTTTTCGGAATCGATCGAGGTGCCTAAAGAGCCCGACGTGGGTTTTGGGATGCTCAAGCCATTGAGTAGTCGGTTTGTCACGGCATTGTAAGACATGTTTTTGAGAAATTTTGAGCAATTAATAATAATGATCCATTCATCGGACCAGGAGATGTAGCCCATAAGAGGGGCTAACTCCTTTATCAATTGTTGTACTTATGTGTTTATGTTCAATGATTATGCTATATTGTCTATGTGTATCCTTTAATTTATGTGTTACAAACTGATCTTTTTACTTTAAACACATAACATTCACTTGCAATAAGTTTTCAAGTTTTTCAAGTCTTCTTCATTTTTAGACTGTTGGTAATGAGCACCGGTTTTGAAGACTTGATTGCTTGAAGTTTTGCTCGATGCTCACAAGGTTTAAAACTCCATTAAGAGGAGAAGGTCAACTTGTGGATCCAGTTCTTATCCGACAAGGAGGAATCATATTCATTCACCCAAGTTTCAGAGACATTCACCAAGCATGGCTCGCACAGAAAGTCATGAACGTGTTCCACCAAAATGAAGATCTCGGAGAGGCTTTCATGGAGCTGAGAGATATGATGAAGATCTTTATGGAATGGAACATACTGTCATAGGGTGAA
Source organism: Picea sitchensis (assembly GCA_010110895.2). Classification (NCBI taxonomy): domain Eukaryota; kingdom Viridiplantae; phylum Streptophyta; class Pinopsida; order Pinales; family Pinaceae; genus Picea; species Picea sitchensis. The sequence continues at coordinate 7,377 of SNQJ01S0202437.1, read as the reverse complement.
GTCTCCAACCCTTCAAATGCATAAGGACGGATGGTGACAAAACTCAGTGGAAATGGGAGGAATGGTAGTTTCTCCACCGTCCCTCTCTCCTCCATCATCTTCTTCTTCTTCTTCTTCTACCGTATCAACATCTTCCGGGAATAAGTATTGGTAAATCTCCACAAATGACTTCATTAAATCTTGATATAAAATTTGAGTTGCTGCCAATTTATAATGGAGAAGTTAACTACGAAAAGTTAGATAATTGATACCAAATTGAAGTATATTCTGTATCACAAAAGATTCAAGATGATGAAACCAAAACTTAATGCTTCATTAAGATTAGATGGGTTCAACACTTATTTGGTGGGAATCTAAGACAATGTGGAGGAAATGAAAGCAATGGAATTTTTTTTCAAATGATTTCATTATAGAAATTAAAACACAATTTTATCCATCGGGTATATAAACAAAACGCAACCATGGAATGGCGTAATTTTAGACAAGCTAAAGGATAGAATGTACAAATCTTTACTCGTGAATTTAGAGAAGAGCTTTGGTTTTGGAGTTGATTTGTTCACAGAAAACATTGCTCAAATATATTGGTTCTTTTGCATAGTTATTTGAGGTATTACCTATACTTATGTTTAATCCCTTCAATCTAGATGAGGTTTGTACCTGCTACTCATTTGGAAGAAAGGGAAGGAACGATACTCATGAGGGCTTCAAAAAGACATACATCCGTGGAGACAAAGGGAAGAATAAATTGAAAGGCAATGGCAAGAAGAATACCGCAGTTGAAGAAGGAGGGGAGAAAAGGTCACATGTAAACATTGTTCAAAAAGATGGCCATGATGAAGACCACTATTGTAAGCTTCATCCGAAGAAGACCCAAAAAGTTTAGCAACAACGGAAAAGGGAAGTCAAAGACTGCTAAGCATCGCTTTTACAAGTATCTTGGGTTCGGATTTTGGTGATGAGACGAAGATCACAAACATGGGTTACCAAGGTACTCTTTAATTATGTTTCTAGTACTAGATACATTCAAGTAATGCTAATGTCGATGTAACCCAACAAGAGAAAATGAATTCGACTTTTTCATATAAGGTTGTTTCAAAAACATACCAAGATAGACACGCTATTTGATTATGGATCTCAAGCAAACTTTATTTCTAAAGACCTATGTTCTATGCTGGAAAGTTCAGTCCATATCCGGGCACATACCCTTGGTTGATATGTGGTAATGCTAAGTTAAAGGCAACTGTGAAGTGTAAACTTAGGTTTGCTATAATCGCAAATTCCTCATGGATGAAGTAGAGCTTGATGTGATTCGTTGGGATATCTATGTTATTGTGTTGGGAAGTCCTTATTTGTATGATAGGAAAGCCATTTTCCATCGCCGAGAATAAGTATCATTTGTTTAAATATGTGGTTGAGTATGTTGTCAAAGATCTCACTAAGAAGATGAATTTATCAATCATAAATGCAAGGTAAAATGAAGAGGTTAGTTAATGCTAATAAAAATTTTGTTCTCTTAATGATCAAACCTAAAATGATGTTGAGAACGAAACATTTCAAGGTTGTGTGATACAGAGTTAAAATCCAATTTATTTGAATTTGTTAATCAAGATGATGACATGTTTGAAGAACCTAAGGGATTATTCCTGAAAAGAGGAATCAATCCAACATGAAAATTCAAGCATAAACAAGATTGTCCAATTTCCAAATATTGGTATGCATAGAATGTCATTGGAAAATGCCGAGATTAAAAAAAAAATTCGTGAGTTGTTAGACAAAGGAGTAATTGTACCAAGTTCTTTTCACCATGGATCTCCACTGTGTTAGTCTTAAAGAAGGGATGGAACGCGGGCTTAATGTTGATTTCCAGGGCTTTGAACAAAATAATGGTAAATAATCAAGTTATCCTCTTCTGTGAATTGATGATTTTATTGATGAATTAAAAAGATGCCAAATATTTCACTAAGTTAGATTTATGAGTGGTTATCACCACATCAGGATTGCTGAGGGTGACAAATGGAAGACAACTTTAAGACTAAGAAAGGGTTTGTTTGAAGGGATGGTAATGACTTTGGACTTTGCAATGCACCTAAAAATTTCATGTATGGAAGCTATGAATCCATGTCTTGAGACCTTTTCGATGATTTTGTTATTGTCTACTTAGATGATATTTTGATTTTTAGCAACCGTGTGAAGAGCATATTGAACACGTGAAAAACGTTTTGATGTTTTGAGGAAAGAACAATTGTTTTGAAGTTGTCCAAATGTGAATTTGGCAAAACTTCTCGTATCTACTTAGCTACATTGTTGGTGGAGGCTAATTAAAAAATTGATCCTTCTAAAGTTAAAGTTATTTTGAATAGTCCGCACTCCAAAGAATGTGACAGAGGTAAGAAGTTTTGGGAGCCACCCAATCGGGAGAAAGTTTATTGCTAACTTTTCGTCTATCAGTACTCCATTACATGTTGTGACAAGTGTCAAGCAAGGTTTCCAATGGGGTGCAAGCAACAAAAGGCTTTGATACTTTGAAAGAAAAGATCGGGCTTCACGCCAATTCTGCACTTCCAAATTCTAAGACAACCTTCTAAACTGGCTATCGCATGCAAGTAATTATGTGATGGGAGCAGTCTTGCTTCAGTGTTGTAAGCCAATTTGTTTTCATTCGAGACATTTAATGGTGCCATGATCAATTATCCTACTTATGATAAGGAATTATATGCATCGGTTCAAAGTGTTAATAAATGGAAGCATTATTTGTTGGGAAAAAAGAAACCACGGTTCACACCGCATCATCAACCTTTAAAATACCATTTATAATCATACCAAAGCTACAGCAGGCTATGCACTTCAGATGGATGGTTTTTGTTCAATAGTTTCATTTGGTAATCGAGTATATGAGGTATTTTAACAAAGTCGCTGATATGCTTTCCGGCCTATTCTTGCCTCTTCTTCGCTTATTCTTAAGCAGAGTCCTATAATGCCGATATGGAATAATATGCTGGAGCACTAATTTTAAGTGAAGTGTATGAACATTGTGCCAATTTAACCATGTTGAAGAATTGACTATCATGTGTACAATAATCTCTTGTATCATCTTGAAAGTTGTGTATTCCATGTGGAGAAAGAATCAACATCATAAGAGAAACGCATTCTTCTCTTATTGTCGTCATTTTGGTGTAGGCAAGACATTGGCTAATTTGCAAAGATACTTCTACTCGCCTAAGATGAATGAAAGTGTTTTATGATATAAGTTCGAGGATGTTCGCTGTGTGCTACAAGTAAACATAGAAATCGTGCTAATTGTACACTCCACCGCCTCCTTCTGACCTTGGGAAAGTGCTTCCATGGATTTTGTTGGTGGTCGCCCATGTCGCAGAAGAGGTCAGTGATTATCTTTGTATGTCATGGTTGGATCGCTTTAGTAATATGTGTATTTTGGATGCCTCAGACCGGAGCGGTGTAACAAGAGAACAAACGAAACAATCAGTTTTCCGATGTTTGGGTGCATTTTGGTTTGCCTAAGTTCATTATTTTTCTGATCGGGATTCTCATTTGTTGGAAGTTTTTGGTCAAGTTTGTGGGCAATCATGGACACCAAGCTTAAAAGAGCATGCCATCCACGTAAAGATGGTCATATAGAGGTGGTAAATCGTACAGTTTTTCATCTTCTTCGTGCTTATTGCACAAGCATCCTAAACTTTGGGATGAACATTTACACTACACTCAGCATGCATACAATCGAGCTAAACACTCTTCGACTCAAACATCACCATTTGAGGTGGTGTAAGAGTAGTTGGAAAAGAGTCAGGCTAAGTACAAGATGAGACATGAAAAGCATCGTTTTGATCACAGTTTTCAAGTTGGTGATGAAGTTTGGCTTTACATCAAGAAGGGAGAGGCTTAAAGTTGAAGGTAAAAAAGTTGAAACCAATTCAAAATGGTCCCTTCAAGATTGTTGACACGATTGGTAATACCGCTTTCGTTTAGATTTGCTCCTTATATGAAGATGTATGCGTTGTTAATGTTGAGAATTTAGTTGTATGAGCCTCCATTGATTGATAATCAAGGAGAGCATGTTCAGATTCCTTCCATAGATGATTTTTCTAGAGTATCTAACAAACCTAGAATACACCATCTTTGACAGGAGAATGTGAACTTCTAAGCGAGGAAATGTGGAGTATTGCGAGTTGGTCTTAAAGGGACTTAATCCAAGCAAGGCCAAGTGGATTTCAGAGGTTGAAGGGTGAGGGAACTATAACCTCATCTTCATATAGACTGAAAGTAGTCTTTTGAGGTCCAAAAGCTTCCCACCGGGGAGGTGTGATCAGGGGATCACCTTTTGCTCAAAAATTCAAAGCCTCTTAAGTAATTTAAAAATAGTGCCGGGCTATGTTCGTCTCGTCTTCCTGATTTCTATGGTATATTTACTTTGTCACCGGACTCTCGTGATGTGGAGAATATATATCGCCATCCGCTTGTCAAGGCAAATAGACAAAATTTGGTGCTGACCGGTGCATTAGCCCTCGCGACAAACTCGCGACGGGCTCTTAACGCGGCAGGCCGCATGCGCCATGCCAACCCGCATGCTGGTGATGTGGAAGGTAATCGTCGCTGATTTATCGGCGAGTCGCGTCATGCGGTCCTTTGGGACACGGTAGGAGGACACGCGGCCCAACTGCGGGTGTCACGGTCACTCACCGGTTACAAGTAGTTTGTATGAAAATGTATCGAGGTCATGGTTCACCTCCTGACCTCCCAATCGCGATAAGTCTTCACAAACCTCCGCCAACCAACGCGTGGCTGCCCATTGTTCCTGTTATGTAAGTGTCAACGCGATATGTATTTCAATTTGATCGTTGTTTAATGGAATTCTGCCTGGCTTAGCCCTCACCCGGTTTCTTTGCATTACATATAACTGTGTTATAAACTATGTGGCGTGGGTTTAATACATAGTTGAGTTTTGGTGTAACCAACCATTCGCGCGGGGTTTTAAAACCATAACACATGGTTTATACCATAGTTAATAATGAAGCGCTACGAGTTGGCTTAAATGTGGTTTTCACTGCTAACCACCTTTGTCAGCTTAGCAACACAGCGCCTATATGCCCAGTGCTTCCAGGCAGCTTAGGTCGGTGCTCTTTAACCGCTCTACTACGGTGAAAATCGTTATTCCGGTTGCACATGGTGCCAGGTTTTTATGCTATATAATGCGTGTGAGCTAGGTTCATTAAAGAAGAGTGCATTTTGTAGATGCAAAGACAAATAAGCTTGAAGGGGGGACTTCCAGAGGCCTAACTTCTTCATTTTTCGACCGATCGAGGTGCCGAAAAATCTTGCATGTGGGTTTTTGGATGCTCTCAAGCCATTGGAGTAGTCGGTTTGTTTCTGAGCATTGTAAGACATGTTTTTAGAACGTTTTGATAATTAATAATAATGATCCATTGGAAGTCGACCAGAGATGTAGCCCATAAGAGGTGAACCTCTTTATCAATCATATGCTTAAGTGTGTTTATGTTCAATGATTACGTTGTTGTCTATGTGTAATTTACACAAGTAATCCTTAATTATGTGTTACAAATTGATCATATTGCTTTAAACACACAACATTTAAATTGCAATAATTTCAAGATTTCAAGTCTCTTCATTTTTAGATCAAGTTGGTATCAGAGACCGGTTTTGAAGACTTGATTGTTTGTAAAGTTTTTGTTTCGATGCTCACAAGGTTGAAACTCACAGGAGAAGGTCAACTCTTGTGGAGCCAAGTTCTTATCCCGACAAGGAGGAGTTAAAATTCATTCATCGTGAAAAGCCTAGAGACATTCACCAAGCATGGTCAGGGCGTGAAAGTCATGAACGAAACTAATTTAAAAAATGAAGATCCTGTAGGCCATGGATTTGAGAGATATGATGAAGATATTTATGGAATGGAACATAATGTCATAGGGTGAAGTCTCCAACCCTTCAAAACATAAGGGATACAGTGACAAACCTGTTCAATGCATAAGGGACGTGATGGCGACAAAACTCCAGGTGGAAATGGAGGGAATGGTGCTTCTCCACCACCCTCTCCTCCTCCATCATCTTCTTCTTCTTCTTCTTCTTCTACCAGTTCGAAACATCTTCCGAATGGGCATGGTAAATCTCCACAAATGACTTCATTAAATCTTGATATAAAATTTGAGTTGCCAATTTATAATGGAGAAGTTAACGATGAAAAGTTAGATAATTGGATACGTCAAATTGAAGTATATTCTAGAATACAAAAGATTCAAGATGATGAAACCAAAATTCAGAATGCTTCATTAAGATTAGATGGTTCAACACTTATTTGGTGGGAATCTAAGACACAGGAGGAAATGAAAAAGAATGGAATTTTTTTTCTTTCTTGGAATGATTTCATTATAGAAATTAAAAAACAATTTTATCCATTGGCATATAAACAAAACGCAACCATGGAATGGCAGAATTTTAGACAAGCTAAAGTATAGAATGTACAAAGTTTTACTCAGGAATTTAGGAGAAGAGCTTTGGTTTTGGGAGTTGATTTGTCTTCACAGGAAACATTGCTCAAATATTTGGTTCTTTGCATAGTTATTTGAGGCATACTATACTTATGTTTAATCCTTCGAATCTAGATGAGGTTTGTGTACGGGCTACTCATTTGGAAGAAAGGGGAAGGAACGATACTCATGAGGGTTTAAAGAAGACATACAGCCAGGGAGACAAAGGGAAGAATAAATTGAAAGGCAATGGCAAGAAGAATGCTGCAGTGAAGAAGGAGGGAGAAAAGGTCACATGTAAACATTGTTCAAAAGATGGCCATGATGAAGACCACTATTGGAAGCTTCATCCTGAAAGAAGACCCAAAAAGTTTGGCAACAACGGAAAAGGGAAGTCAAAGACTGTTGCGACTGTTTTACAAGACTTGGGTTCGGATTTTGGTGATGAGACGAAGATCACAGCCATGGGTTACCAAGGTACTAATTATGTTTCTAGTACTAGATATTCAAGTAATGCTAATGTCGATGTAACTCAACAAGAGAAAATGAGAATTGGACTTTTTCATATAAGGGTTGTTTCAAAACATACTAAGATAGACACGTTATTTGATTCAGGATCACAAGCAAATCTTATTTCTGAAGAGACTGTTAAGAAACTTATGTTGGAAACAAGTCCACATCCGAAGACATACCCTCTTGGTTGGATATGTGGTAATGCTAAGTTACAAGTAACCAGGAAGTGTAAACTTAGGTTTGCTATAACTGCAAATTTCGTTGATGAAGTAGAGCTTGATGTGATTCCGTTGGATATATGTGTTATTGTGTTGGGAAGTCCTTATTTGTATGATAGGAAAGCTATTTTCTATCGTCAGGAGAATAA
>SNQJ01S0202436.1:0-16765 GCA_010110895.2 Picea sitchensis | reverse complement strand
ATATCTTTAGGCGTTATCATCCACAACCACAATAGCCACAACCACAATTATGTGGTTGTGCTATTATATATTATAAACAAAAAAATAAATTAGCAAACAAAACCTGACCATTATTGAAAACCCTTGCCGCCCAAATTTGAAAACCTCGACTAAACAAAACCCCACCCACGAACAATACTGCGCCCAAATTTTAGAACCCACACTAAAAAAACTCAGCCGACCCCAATCGACAGCAAGTTGGGACAGAGGAGATCACCCCACAGGAGAAAGAAGGAGCCCACATCTCTTGACCATCTCGACACTCTGTAAACAGGGCCACTTCAGGGAGGCTTTAGGCATTCTAGGTATCACAGGTAATCATTTAGACTACTCTATGTATGTTTTTCTTCTGCAGGGATGTATTCAAAGAAATGCCCTACCAGAGGGTAAGGTGATCCATGCCCACATCAAGCAGAGCGGATTTACGGGAGACGTTGGGTTTTATGAGGACTGTATACGAATGAAACCAATGACTAGAATGGAATTGCCATAGGAAAACACTACTTCATGGTTTGACCAAAACACCCAAATCTTCGAATGGTGCATTCATTGAAGTATGGTTTCACTGAAAATGTAATAGTGTCCTTTGTCTCAATCTATTCCGGAGCCTGGAAACTGTTTCAGTCTTGGTGATTGGAAGAGGTCGTGCACCACAAATGGCCTTTATAAGACAAGCCTTTAAGACTGTATTCTGTATATTTCATAGATTTTTTTTTAGCATTTTCTACTCTCTTTACTACAAAGTGGATTAGACCTGAGTTGCACAATACAGGTACACTAATTTGGTACTGGTACGATGGCCTGATGAGCCAATCTTCTTTCCAGTTCACGGTCCAATCTGCCTATATAAATATGCATTTATATTTATATGATAAATTCAATCTTCTTTCCAGTTCATGGTCTAATCTGCCTATATAAATATGCATTTATATTTATATGATAAATTCTCTTCTAGGCGTAATAGTGTCCTCTGTCTCAATCTGTTCCGGAGCCTGGAAACTTTTTTAGTCTTGGTGACCCGAAGAGGTCGTGCACCACAAATGGCCTTTATAAGACAAGCCTTTACGACTGTATTCTATATATTTCATAGATTTTTTTTTAGCATTTTCTACTCTCTTTACTACAAAGTGGATTAGACCTGAGTTGCACAGTACAGGTACACCAATTTGGTACTGGTACGATGGCCTGATGAGCCAATCTTCTTTCCAGTTCATGGTCCAATCTGCCTATATAAATATGCATTTATATTTATATGATAAATTCTCTTCTAGGCACCCTAGCAACTAAAATCGTGAATTTTTTTCCTCACTTGATAAGGTTATCTTGCATTTCGTGTTTCAATGTTTTTTTCAAGGAAAACCCATGGAGAAACCCCCAGGCACTTCCCTGCATTTTGCAGATGCTAACCAGTGTAAACCGTCGACACCGATTATAATGTCTAACCTGGTAGGGCCATTTCGTGAGGCATGCAACAGAGGCAACCAACCCAGGGATTAGACCCTGAGACCTCTTGCATGGAGCTCAAAGTACTTAAACACTTGAGCTAGCCTGCCAAGCTATTTCATGTTTCAATGTTAGTTGATTATGTTAAATTAGTAGTAACCGCTATTCCCAATGATATCATATTCTCAATAAAATCATGACATGGCAAAATGGTATATCTGGTCATAGGTTTTGTATGTATTATTCATAGTCCATTTTTCCATTTGCAAAATGTTTCTCTGAAATTTTCTGCAATCAATTATACATNGTATTCTATATATTTCATAGATTTTTTTTTAGCATTTTCTACTCTCTTTACTACAAAGTGGATTAGACCTGAGTTGCACAGTACAGGTACACCAATTTGGTACTGGTACGATGGCCTGATGAGCCAATCTTCTTTCCAGTTCATGGTCCAATCTGCCTATATAAATATGCATTTATATTTATATGATAAATTCTCTTCTAGGCACCCTAGCAACTAAAATCGTGAATTTTTTTCCTCACTTGATAAGGTTATCTTGCATTTCGTGTTTCAATGTTTTTTTCAAGGAAAACCCATGGAGAAACCCCCAGGCACTTCCCTGCATTTTGCAGATGCTAACCAGTGTAAACCGTCGACACCGATTATAATGTCTAACCTGGTAGGGCCATTTCGTGAGGCATGCAACAGAGGCAACCAACCCAGGGATTAGACCCTGAGACCTCTTGCATGGAGCTCAAAGTACTTAAACACTTGAGCTAGCCTGCCAAGCTATTTCATGTTTCAATGTTAGTTGATTATGTTAAATTAGTAGTAACCGCTATTCCCAATGATATCATATTCTCAATAAAATCATGACATGGCAAAATGGTATATCTGGTCATAGGTTTTGTATGTATTATTCATAGTCCATTTTTCCATTTGCAAAATGTTTCTCTGAAATTTTCTGCAATCAATTATACATGAATATTTGTGATTTTTATTTAATCTAGCTAACCCGAAGAATCTGTGAGAAGGATTGTGATTTATTCAGTCTACAAGTTTTATGTCTGTCTCAGTTATGCTAGGAGCCTTATGACCTTGTAATTGTGGAAAATTTGGCATGGACATTAAGGCTGAAAATTCTATGGAATTAAATTTCCTATTATTAGTTTTCCTACTGTATATATTATTAGTTTTCCTACTATTACTGTATATATTGCCTGGTAAAAATGTGAATTTTGGACCGTTCTGGTACATATCTACAGAACAAAAACAAATCTTAAATTGATCCATTTGGATTTGTTTTTGATATGCGAAGTCATACCCAAAACGGATCCAAGGAAGATCTGGTACTGGTAGTTTAGTGGGGAGGTTGATCAAATTCCAATGCAACTATGGATGAAACTAACCTTCCAAGCCATTTTTAGAGCATGGTTGCCTAATAAGCATATAGCTATGTTTGAGGCCCGAGCTTTGCCATCTCACAAGCATAAACATTCTAACCAAAGAACATATACATCACCTTTCCTTTTCTATTTTGGGAGTGGTGCATCTGGTTTCCACTTCCAACCTCTTTTGTATGGTCAAAGGTTGAGTTTTCACAACAGTTATGTTACCTTCCACATGTCCTATAAACATTCATAAGCAAGCTATATAATCGGGGTTTATGAAACTGTCTTGTGGAGGAAGAAGGTTTGAAGTGGGCACCAACAAGTAGAAATCCCAATAGAGTTTCATACGTTGTTATAATTGTAATGATAATTGGACGTTCCATAGCTTGGGCATACTATTGTTAAATCGACTCCTCTGATCTTGATTCTACACTTGATAGCCTTATTTTATTTTTATGTTATGAATCCTAAGATCATGTCTAGTAGGATGGTCTTCCCTTTACACTGAAGATGGAGATGCTTTTTAAAAATTATTCATATATTTTATTTTTAATCAAAAAGAAATAGAATACTAATTTTAAATTTATCAAGAGATGACAGACCAAGGTTTCTTGTTGTTGGACCACCTGGGTTTTATCATGAATTTCATGAGAAGGTATCCATATATGAATTGCACACTCTAAACTTATTGGTATGAAACAAAGGAAATAGAGATGCTTTTCCTTTGAGTCTTAGCTTAGTATCTTAGAATTGCATTTATGAATATTTCCATCAAATCTTGGTTGGCATATCTATTATTCTTCCCATTTGATATTAATGATTGCAAGCAGGGCCCGTGTTATCTGGGATGAAAGAAACTTAGAAGAAATAGAGGCCAACAAACCTGTAAGGCAAAAAATCAATGAGCCTAAAACTCCATTCCATCAGCCAAATTACAGCGATGGTAAATGTGCAGGTGTCTTTTTATTTTCATGTATACAAACCTTAAGATTTGTTTTTGTTCTGTAGATATGTACCAGAACGGTCCAAAATTCACATGGCATTCGAAGCTTCCACCGCGCCTGGTGTGATGGCTTTCACATGATATATCGATTTCATGAACGGGATGATTGACATCGAAGAGGATGTGAAATTGTTGAGACAAAATGGAATTATTAGCAACCACCTCCAAAGCGACGGAGAGGTTGTGAGCCTCTGGAACAACATGGGTAAGTGCGTTCGTCTCACGAAGGTTGAATATCTAGACAATGTTATAGAGGATGTAAATAGATATTATAATAGGAAATGGAATGTTGTTGTTTGATGAACAAAGGGTCTTTTGGCCGAGAGGAGATGATGTAGAAGAAGAAGTTGTCTATGTAGATTGTTGAATGGCCTGCATTGTAACCTTGAAATTGTCAAAAACAAAAAGTGAGCAACCATTCGAATCTGGTTTTCCTGTTTGGGTTTCTAGGCCAATAGACATGGGCCATCCATCCAATTAGCCAAGTGAGATTGATGTCTGTAATTACGTAGTTGTTGCAGCTTTCCATCTAAGTTGCTATACTCAATTTTTTGGACGTAGCATATTACTCCTTCCATAGGCTGTTGGACTTTTAGTTAGGGCTGTATGCACTCAACATTGGGTATCTTGTTCTCTGAAAATGAGTAGATCTCCTCCAGAATTCAAATTGACTCATTCAGTAGTTTGTGGAAGGATGGAATTACAATATAGAGTGGAGTTATGTTAAAAATGGTGAAACCACATTGTAGTTACTCCTTCCACAACGTTCTGGGTTAAGTTACAGCTTGCAGCCAACACTAATACGCTAAGTTAATTGGGAGATAGAAATATTACTGTCCATTGATGCATTGGATCCATTGCATGATACACTTGTTAATACTGGGCAATGCGACATGGAAACTGTTTCTTCTCTTCAATTATGAGCTAGATCAATATAATTCATTTGTTGTTGGGGCGTTGCTTGTCTTCATTTATGCTGGTGTGATTTAGTATTATGAGACTGCTCCTATAATTGTTGGAATTTATTCCAGGAGAATACACACTAATCAATCTCCTTCTTGTTATCCTTGAGTGACCATGGTATGTTGTCCTCTTTGATGGTGTTGAAGCGACCCTCTCCTTGTAGAAGAAAAAAACTGAAGGGGGATGTTCTTATCAATGATATTCTTTGTTGGAGTATTGTGGAATCAAGTGTTGTATAAAGCATCGTTGTAGACAGCATTGATACTTAGCTACCATAGTTCAGAGCAAGAGCATATCTAATCTCCCATGCCTTGTTTTCCAGGCAAGAGACCAATGGAGACAATTGTGGACAGTATTCTGATTGGTGGGCTGATATATATGGTTATGCATTGCTTTGTGTTCCAATGAAGAAACCATAGGGTGAAGAGTTGAGATTGAAAGAGAGAGATCATTGCAATTTTGTTGTCTAATTGCACAAACAATTAACATAGTTGTTTCACTCATTTGATGAGTGAGCATAGAAGTCTTGATGTGTTATTTAAGGCAGAGACTGGGCCAAGTTCATGTAATAAAGATTTGTTGTTATTTGACATCACCTACAGAGGCTGGCTGTAGCCATCCATGCATACAGAGAGTGCATTGGCATAGTGGAGACTAGCATTGGTCCTGACCTTCCACAGCCGAAAACTGATCCTGAGTAGGAGACCAATCTGGAACAAAGGCCTTGGAATCAATTTTGAAGACAGGATTCGACATCATACAGAGAACATAGATCAGATTTTATTTCCGCAGAGGATCTGTGTTTGTGAGGCATGTGGGTTATAAGCCCCACATTTATGGATCATGACCCAAGAAATACAAAGGTGTACAATTATTCTCCCACCTGATGACATGATTATTTTGTATGTTGTTGAACAAGTTCTATGTTGATGTCCTATACTGAGGACACTCATTCTCTAAAATAATGGTCTTCATGAACTCCATCGTGCAGTCCTGTCCCTCATAAACATCTTTGCCAATATGGGTCGTTCTGTGTCTATAAACTGCAACAAAGAAATCAGAGGGTTCATGATCCTAATGATCAGACCTACCCTCTTCCATCAACCATCATCAAACACTGTATTCTTGACCTTTTTTAAATAATTTTGATCATTCTTTCTCCAGAAAGACCAAACCTTTGAAATAACCAAGGATCCAACTTTTCAAGAGCAGTCTTGACCTCCCTTAATCTCTTAAGCATGATGAATGAGGAGGCAAACTTAGTATCTACAATCTTCAACAATGATAGATGTATTCTTTATAGATTGTGAGGGCATTGGTATTGTTTTGTATAAAATTGAGGATATGGTAAGCATCACAAATTAACTCTTACATCTATGTAAAATCTGAAGCAATAGATTAAGTGTTAAATCCAAAGATTGATCATTGAACAATGGAAAGTGTCTACAATATTTGTGGATATTTATGTTGGTAGCCTTGCAAACAACATTCTTTGTGATAATTTTTACACAGGAATAAACACCTACTTCCTTAAAGACTTTAATGAACAATTCAGCCATATAATTCACATCCTTGTATTTTGCAATAGCATCCACTGCTTTCAAGGAGACTGGTCCATTATGTGATGACACCATGAAATTGATAAGTGGATGGCGTGCTACATCCTTCCATCCATCAACAACAATACTAAGACTTGATGATTTAATAGGTGCCAAGAGTTTCTCCACCTCTTCCTTTGCCTTATCCAACAACGTGGTTCTAATCTTCTTTGAACTAGGAGGCACTTACATAATTGGAGCCCATTCAACTAGAGCCTAGCACATCTTAACAAAGGAGACCATGCAACATTAAATGGAATGAAGCTGAGATAGAAAATAATCCAATGGTAATATTAACCTCCTCTCACAACCCTTGATGAAAGATTTGTCCATTGGACCGCCTTTAGGAGCTTGCCTTCTTCCTTGTTGGCTGAAATGCCACCCTAGGGTTGTCACCTTCTCCAAGTCAATAGAATTCTCTCTTGTCATATTTTTTGTTGGCTTAGAGACACCACTTCACATGCTCCAATTTATCTGTCCTTGAGGGTGAAAAAATGGCCCTTAATGTGGTAGTAGGTGCTCTTGAATTTGTCACGACAGAATTACATTTCCAAACAACATTTTCTCCCCCAATAAGATTTGTTGTGGGCTCATGGTTTCTTGTTACATATTTCCACAGCGATTATTTGTTTTCTTTAGCTTGCTTTCTTGTTGTAGCAGGGTTATTTGCAGTGATGGGAGCTCCACTTGCGATGGACGGAGGAGTAACAGTAACAAACGAACTTGGAGGAGGGGGAGCAACACCAAAACTGACATTTTCCCCTTTCCTTTTGACCTTTAACAGCAGGCCTTGATGATCGAGCTATGATTTCTGTGATATGAATGCAGAAGAATGTTGCTGTTGGAAAAATGACAAAATTAAGATCCCTTCAAATATCCTAGAATCCCTTCAAATCTTGTTTTCTTCCTTAACCTGCAAATCATTAGTGCAACTTTCTGAAGGTGAGAGTGACAAAATCAGGGAGAAATAGTTTTTTTATAAGATTTGCCCCTCCTGTGGGCTTTATTTTTGCACCCAGCATGTTAGGCACATTGCGACATGCTAGATCAACATTTCCAACACGTGTCAGATGTGCTGACCTAGCATTTCACACATGTCAACGTGCCAGATATGTTGACCTAGCATGTGACATGTATCAGTGTGCCCAACACAATGACACATGACACATAGGCTTAATCATGTATGCCATATATCGAAGGTTAGCCGAGTCTTATGGGTTTCATATGTAGCCTTACTTAAGTAAAATAAGAAATAATAGGACAATCCACATACTTAGTTTATCCATGTTTTATAAAATTTAGGTCATCAAAATTATGTTTTATCTCCACTCTATGAAGAAATAATATGGCCATTTTTCATTTGCCAATGAATATAGCCAATATTGAAACTTGAGAATGGTTTTGGCCCTATAGGGGAACACTTTATTCATGGAGAGGGAAAATGTTTCCACTACATCTTCAGGGGATTAAATTTTGTTTCATGAGTTGAGGGTTAGGCAGGTTACATTCTAGACGATACAAATTTTTCTACATCAAGAAGAAATGGTTATGGCTCCAGGGACGAACATATCAGGACTCAGGAGCATGGTTCAACTCATTTTGAAATAGTGCAAAAAGTATAATACAAAAATATGAAGTTGAATGCTTGAGTACTTCAATCAAAGGAATTATGTTCATTGAAGGTCTTATGCAGATAATTTATGTCTTCTTGTTTGCTTATGGAAGTTGTGTAATTTTGTCGTAAAAAATGTATTATTAGTTGCATGTATGGATTTCCCGGGCTTGCAACTTTGGCATCCTTTTGATATTGATATATCTTTGGTGTTTCTAATGTGTATTCAAGGCTTGTGTGAGATTAATATGATGTTTTGGTTCTCTCTGTGACATATGTTTCCAATTTGATCATTGAAATGTGGAGCCTTTTTTTTTGGTTAAGGTTCATAACTTCTTGGAAAAGACAAAGAAAAAATCCCCAAAAAGGACTAAGAACAAAGTAGAGGAAGCACAAACACTAACTAAGGAACAATAAGTTATTCATAATCATTTAAAAGATTTGATGAAAATGTAGAAAGGACGAATAGTGAGGAATATTGTTAAAGAAAGGGATGATTCAAAACCTTAGGGTAATGCTCTGCAGGCTATGGTGAGGATTTCAATTGCAAGACATGATGGCATGCGATTTATGTCTTTCTTTTTAATTTCAATATCTGTGATGTTTATTGTTGTGTATCTTAGGTGGGAAGTTGTTTGATAGAGCTCCTATTACAAACAGCCTTCCTCTGACCTCACAGTAGGTAGTGCTTGAAGGACCTAAATTAGACACTGCATTTAAGCACATTGAGGAAATTAATGGTGTCGTAAGAAATCACCTATATATGAATTTGAGTTTATTACTCTGTAATTTACTAGCACCATGATTTATTATTATTTATTTTTGTAAAGTCTAGTTGAGGAAGTTATTTAATCTTGAATAACAATCCTTATTCATAAATATTTTGTTGTTTTTATTATACTCGGGAAGGTTTTGAAGAGATTTGGCGTTATAGAATGTGATCCGCTGGTAAAGAGGGGACTTGAAAGAATGGTATTCTGAAAATCTGACCATATTATTGAGAGATTATTTAAATCGTCTAAGATTAATTTTTTTGTGGTAATTAAGTAGTAATAGATTTTTGGAAAACATTTCTCAAGATATCAAACTTTATTTTTTCTATAGATGGTTTCCTACAGAACTGAGGGGTTTGATAAAGTGTGAGCTCTTGAGATGTTCGTTTTACATCTTTTCACAGGACTTTGATAAGAAAGAAAGAAAGCTTTAAAATGCATTACTCTTTTCATTCAGGTACTATGAATGTTTATTTGCCTTTATAGGCAAGGCACATGGTGATCCCTTACATGCCAATGTTGGTCAAACCTATTCTTTGGACAGGGTATGAGTTTGTTTTGCAAGAGGTTTGGCATAATAAAATTCCTATTGTCTTCATCAAGTTTTGAAAGGAAGTTTATAGTTATATGGAAAACCAGTGATGTTTGAGTTTGTTGGAGGGTTGTGCGGGCAAATGCCTTACTCTTAACAAAGTGCATGAGCAAAGCATATTGTAATTCGGAAAATCTTGGCTATTTTATGAATTTTGTATTGCAAACATCAAAGGAATACAATAAATGTACACAATATGAAAATAAAAATTGCCATTTGTTTCCAATGGGGCAGCAAACAGAAAAATGCTATAGAGGCCTCTCAAAATTTTCAGCTCACTTTACAAGCATTCATCATGCTAATAAAACTTGTAGCCAATGAAAAACATGTGGAGTTTATAATTGTATGTCTTGATTGTATTTTCTTTAATATTGTCCCCGTTGTTTCAATATAGGATTGTTGTTTCTAATTTGAATTTGTTCCATTCAGTTTGTTGGTAATCAATACTATATAGAATTTTCTTTGGTATGCCGATTATTTTGAAAGACATGGTATTAAACACAAACTACTCCTAATTCATTCTAGGTATGATAAGGGAGGTTATTTAATCTTGCATTCTTATGTAATGTGCATACATGGGGCAAATCAACAATGACAAGCAATGAAGAGAGTTCAAAGGAACCATATCTGAGAGTATATCGGGTATGGATTTAGTGTGCTATTGTTGCATATCCCAATTCTTATAGACATAGCTTGAATGCAAGGTGGAGCGTGGTTGGCCCACTAGTTTGTAGAGGCACTTTAATGTGTGTTAGATGTTCATTTCCCTTTTTGATTTAATTTGTACCTATTTCAAAAAACATACTAAATCTTGATTAGCTAAGGTTTCTATCACTTTATTGAGCTCAACTTTTTGTTGCTCTCTTTTTGATGTATATCAAGTGATTCTGGTTTGACTACATATTTAAGAGTTTTTTATTTTCCTTCTTGCAGGCATTGGATACACTTGACTCAACAAAATGGAGAATTAATAAAAAATTCTTGTCGGTAGATAGGCTTTGGTAGGGAGGAATTAAGCCTTGGACTTGATTGATCGGAGGATGTAGGATTGATATTCTTTTTAGTGTTGCCTTGATTTTAAATGGATTAAGTGTTCTGTATAATATAGTATCAACGATTTTACATACTTGAGACAAAAGTTTAGCAAATGTAGAGATTTGTACTTTTTGTGCATCATCAAGCATGGTTTGTTGATGAAGTGAAAATTGCTTGGCAGGTGCCCATTCCTAAGAAACCAGATACAGAAGATGAAACAAAGATTAAACGTTGGAAATGGTGCTTAAAGAAGGCAAAGGAGACAAAAAGTGAGAGGCACTCTCAGCGTTTTGATGTAGAATTAAAACTTTCTGTAAGATACTCCACATTACTCTTACATATATCTTACTAGATTTCTACATAAATTCTTTGATGCTAGTATGTGATTTCAAGTTATTGTTCTTTGCTTGGATCAGGTTGCAAGGAAAATGAAGGGCGAAGAATGATTTTACTATCCACATAACTTGGATTTTTAAGGGCGTGCTTACCCAATGCATCGATATTTAAATCATCTAGGTTTAGGCGTGTGTCAAGGACTTCTAAATTTGTTGAGATTGACCGTTGGAAGGCGGGCTTTATTGGCTTAAGATACATATGGCCAACTTATATGGTGGTGTGTAGACAAATATTCTTTTGAGGATCGACTAACATTTGTTATGAAAAATGATATGAAAAATGAATGTGATGTTCAGTCACTTAATATATCCACTACATGGATTAACTGTGTATATGAAAGTTAACATTGGTTGTTATTTGAAACTAGATGGATTAGATGTGTATATAACAACAACATTGGTTGTTATTTGAAATAAACTTGGAATATATGTGTTGTATATCTACAAGCCAAATCTACTATAGTTGTTGGTACATTAAATTTGTATTTTTTCGCCCTTTGTTTTGACCGAGTATTGGGATATTGATTTTACATGGTTTGGCATTTTCAAATGTCTTGTCATGAACGATTATGGGCTTTATAACAAGTTAAATCTATTATGTATGTTTTTGAATTGCTGTTGCATTCATAGGATGCTATTACGCCCAATGTATATATACAGAACACTTGCGTGCTACGTGTGAATTTGTTGTGGTAGCCAAAGGATACAAAGCAATACGTGCAATGACTTCAAGTTGTATTATTGATGATATAATTGTCTCCTAAATGTCATTATCGGTGGTTCTCAAGTATCTCATTGGTATATAGGATCTGTATTGGATGGCACTTGTTTTGAGTACCCAATAAAGTACAATATGTGCAGTCTATCTAAAAATAGGGACCTCTCTAATTATATTTTGGTCTTATTAAGCATGGTGCACTTGAGCTTTTGGAGATTTAGCTCAACAATTAGAGTTGGTGTGATAACACAGAGACATATCCTAGTGATCCCAAACCTCATTAGACAAGACCCCGCTTTACCATTGGAACTTGAGTCCTCCTCCTCAACCAACTGCTTACCTAAGGCTGGTGATATAGATTTAAATATTGATAAGGCTAATATCTTAGCAAAGGTTAATGTACCTGTCCCTCTTAGTATTGATATTGTATATTTTTTAAATACCTACAACCCAATCGCTATTGCGACGTCTTGAAGTAATAGCTCCCACTTAGCAACCAGGATGATAACCTGCGTCTCTCTTGCCACGTTCTAGGCGTCTCTCTTGCCACCTTCAAGACATTGGTCTTGCCACGTTCAAAAGCGTCTCTCTTGCCACGTTCAAATGTCTCTCTTGCCACGTTCAAGACATCTTTTGCCGCGTTCAGTCATCTCTCTTGCCATTCAGATATCTCTCTTTTCCACGTTGTAGCAGACTCTCTTGCCACGTTCGAGAATCTGCACGTTAAGGCGTCTCTCTTGCCACATTCAAGATGCCAGTCTTGCCACGTTCCGGCGTGGTCTTTCCACCTCAAGATAACCGCGTATGAAGATGTCCCTCTTGCCACGTTCAAAACGTCGGTCTTTCCACCTCCAAGATGTCGCAATAACGATGAAATCTATGTCGTCGGAAAAGAGACGTCATGTGAAACGAAGTTTGAGGGGGTCCGTTGTTTGTCATTCTCCCGACAATATAAAGTGGCAATTGTGTCGAACGCACTGTCAGAATTTGACCCAAATGTACTAGTGTAATATCTAAAACTAGAAATTAAGGAAAAATAAATGAATGCTGGTGGTTGATTTAACACAGAGGAGGATGTTGCAACAAGTGTTTGAACTTGCAGCGAGTTTCTGGAAAACTTGAAAGTTTATTATTCTAGTGTTTCTACCATGAAGACCCACAAATTATTGAAAAATGTTGAACTTATTGATGGAATGCAGGCTACAAACTGGGGTCAAAGTACTATAGGCTAATGTCCCTACAACAAGAATAGAATCCCATTTTTATTTGTACACTGCTAGAGACTACAAATTTTTGTTAGGATCAAGAACCAAATAGTCTTCACTGAAACCCAATCTTGGCACAATTCTATCTATGTGAATGAATTTGTTGAAGTCGAACATAGAAACAAAATCATTGGATTACCAACCAATGATGAAAGTTGTTAACCAATGTGAGACTACTCACCTTCAATGACGGTGAGAGTCAAGGTGCCCCAGGTACATCTTGTTGGCCACAAATAAATGAGATGTTGTCAAGTTTCCTACAAGATCTAACAAAATAGAGGCATTAATGAATCCCCACTACCATCTGCAAGAGAAAATGCCATTGATGTATGAAAGCCTATAGGTACCACTAAAATCTATGACTTTGATCCCCCAGATGATGTGTTGAAGTCGATGGAGGAAAATTTGTCAGAAGGAGGGCCTTGTTGAATCCCCCATGATATGACATGAGGGTGAACATAATAATTTGAAGAGTACACGGTAGAACCAACAACTAAATGGAAATATTATTGTGAGTCTTTCATGTCAGTTACCTGGTTTTCAAGCAAATCTCACGTCCAGTTGCGCCAGTAAACTGGTTTTCACAACTGGAATTATTTTTCTCTTTACTATTTTATTCATTTATTTACACTATCCTACTCTACTTTGGAAAACAAAACATCTCCTCAGCTATAGGAGTATTTCCAATGAATCCATTTACGCAACAAGATCTATGTTAAACTCATATCCAAATTTGAAAGTTATACCTCAATGAGTACCGGGATATGAGAGGCCAACTTCTCTTGTGGAGATCATGCCAAGAAGTGTTGAAGAATGGAGGAATATTTTTGCCTAATGATTGTTTGGAACAAAGTCTCAATGTAGTATTTGTACTCTTGGCTCTCTTCTTTGGTTGTCATGCCATGAAGTTATTTGGAAGTTTCATCAATCTTCTGAGTGTACAAGGGATCTGGATCGAGTGACAAATATGTAACGAATTCTTCAATTTCTGGCTCCAATGTATGTTCTTCATTGGTTATTTTCAATGACTCTTTGATCTCTTCCTCATGTTGACGATGATAACTAGAAGAAACTTCTAAGTCCTCTTGTGGAATTTTTTCATGGATCCTCCTCTGGTTCCAAAGATACAGACTCATCCCTAGTGACAGTATTGAACTTTGGACAATGATTTAAGGAGATCCTTGTGGTGGGATTCCCTCCTCCACTCAACAAATTCTTGAGTTTCTTTGAATTATTCCTGCTCGTTTAGAGCTCCTGCTCATAAATGGATTAGTAGTATGGGGTCTCTCACAACACGTTAGACTAAGAAAAAGAAATGAAATTAACATGAATAAAACACACCATTCAAAGAAACTTTAAGAAGTCTACAATATCTAGATCTAAACATTAGTCAACTACATGAAAGAGAAGGGTTTGGATGGACTCACCAAAGTGAATGTGACGGGCTAGGATCCTTGTAGAAATTCAAAAGTGAGGGCACCTTTGCATCTTACCGTCTTGTCCTCTGCAAAATCTGCAATGTAGTGAGAAAACAAAATAGAAACAACTAACTAACAAAACTATCCTTCTACCATTTACCTTTTAACATCTCCCCAACAACGATGCCAAAAATTTTGGGAAAATTAATTGTTAATTGTTACTTTAATATACCTTATTTACTTGTCAATCTGGTTCATAAACTTATGAGTTGTAAACACAATATGTTTAGGAAAAAGGTTGAAGTCTAAGTCTAAGTCTAAGTCTGATCTATGGTCTCAAAGGAAAATCACTCCACACAAAACTCAATCAACTCATCAAACATGCATAGAAACCAAAATAGCAATACTAAATAAAATTTCAATCTAAAACAATGAGCTCCATGTTCTGGTCCCCTTAAAATTCAATAAGCAATCTTTCACTACAAAAGGATAGTGTTCATGCTAGGAAATTAGGTTGGATACAGTTACAAGAAAGTTCACCTAATGATAAAAATGAAATCTACTCTAAGACATCAACAAAATGTCACTTAGGTTGGCGTCTCGAATTGGTTTGCTATAGGTTACTCAAAACCTGAGATGAATGACACAAACCTAATGGAAAATTTATCAGTTGCAGGGTAACAACACAAAAAACAAATCCCTATGTAATGCAATATGTGTGATGAAACAATCTTGTGTAATGACTCAACACTTTCACATTCAGAGAGTTGACTCCTGTGCAATTGTGATTTAAATAAGTCTTGTTACCAAATTCTACCACATTCTCTCATTCCCAATGCATCCAAAACAATAACCTAAACTTTTATATCTAATCCCACAGGTAGGTACCATAATGTAATCTTTCGTATTAAACATTTATTCAATCCTACATTAGTGATGGATTAGTTCTTAAGAAGTTTGTTTATCAGTGTATGCATAAAAATAAAGAAAACTGAAGTTTCTTCACTACGTATACAATTATAAAAGTAGTAGCAAGCAATGATCAAACCAAGTTTGCAATTGTAAAAGGTTTACAATGAAACATAGAACAATTATGCAAACCAAACCAAACCAACCAACCACAAGTGGATCTATCTCAGGGTTAAAACTACCAACATTTAAATAACATAATCAATATGTGAAAAGACCTCTATTATCAAACATCTCAGAATATAGAGCAAAGTTATCACTGCACATAGATTAGTGAAATTAACACTGGTTAAATATTGCAATATAAATGAAATTTGAAAAAAAAAACA
Organism: Picea sitchensis; assembly: GCA_010110895.2. Taxonomy (NCBI): domain Eukaryota; kingdom Viridiplantae; phylum Streptophyta; class Pinopsida; order Pinales; family Pinaceae; genus Picea; species Picea sitchensis. Next base: position 1,218 of record SNQJ01S0202436.1, on the reverse strand, counting down.
ATCTAGACTAAGCATTGTAAACTTAGCTCAACATCGCGAGGAGAGGTGGGCCCTTGCCTATCCTGGTCATGAGTGAAAGGAACTCAAGATATCATGAATTGATATGTACTATTAACTAAATTTGAGTTTGTATTAAAACAAAGTAACAATGAAAGTTACAACACTTGCATCATATGGAAGTAAAACACAAAGTTTAACGGTGCTTGAAGAACAAATATGTATTGATCTAAGAATTACAACAACATTATCTTGTCTCAAAATTACAAACAGTTGACTTTATCTATGGCTCCCATGATCTACAGAGTATGATAGATTATACAACAATATTCTAAATCTTTGGAAGATAACAACGACCTCTCTTGTTCTCGTGAAACCATGGGAAAAATAGTTACATAGCTTATGAGATCAAATTAATCTTGATTCGTTTAACCATCAATACAAACTTAGGAAAAACAATCAAATCGAGACTTCATGCTTTTGTTATTCGTATGATGTTTATGCATATGACTAGCAATCAAATATCTCATGAATCTCGACCTTGATCTCATTATACACTGGAATGGTTGCATGATGGTTGACTTAGAGCTCCATGCTAACAGGGAGAGCATTGGGCACAAAATGACAGGTCAACATCCATGTTGGCATTCATACCTTCAATACCCAAGCGACCAAATCCAATCTGATCACGCACATGTATTTGAAGCTTGGAATTCGGGTACTAGAACAACTATATTGGTGTGGGAATATCTACAACGATACATGAATGAGTCTAACATTCATCATTAGTAATATAGCCTAGAAATCCTTGTTAATCTATCAATAACTTAGGAATAATAGTAAAATAACAACTTTTACCTCATAATACTTGTCAAGTGGTCTTAGGCTTAAACTGATGGAAATGGGTGGAAAGAGGTTAGGTTTAAATGAAAAAAATAGAGTATAAGTGGAAAAAATAAGTGCCTGGTGGGTGACAAAATAGGGGTTATACAAGCCACACATTTAATTATCATTGTATTAACTTCACCATTACAATAATATATACACTTGATCCCTTGGCATCCAAAACCCTAATCTATTGACCCAAATTAGATTCCTTGACTAGAATTACATTACAATGGGCCGGTAAAAAACATTGGCTGAAAACACCAAAAACAAGGAAAAAATTGAACCAAAAAACAACCTAAAAAATATTTCTTGGGGGCTTCACCCCTCCCCCCC
>SNQJ01S0202435.1:0-16765 GCA_010110895.2 Picea sitchensis | reverse complement strand
AAATTGAACTTTGCTTGGATAGAAAGGTGCGGCCCTGTCTTCTTGTTGTAGCCGTGGAGTTGAATTGCATCTTTGATGGTTGATTTTGACAAAACGTCCACCTTTGGCTAGCTGACCTGCAGAACACCAAAAGTTATATAGCTGTGACGTCATACATTGTTAGAGCTCTTGTTTGGACCTTGAACGTTTTGACTTTATCATTTCATTTGATTGGCATTGAGCTATTGGTTACATTTGTGAGGTTATTTTGCAAAACGTTGTGCTCTTTTCCATCTGATTGACTCATTGATAAAGCTTGACGTCACATTTGTAGCAGAAGTAATATAGGGCTGACGTCATACTCTTTATTCCTTGCTTATACCTGCAACGTTGTGACATTTGGCAGTCCTATTGGTTGACATTGAGTTATTGAATGCATTTCTAAGCTAAGTTTGTAAAACGTTTTGCTCTTTGTCATTTAAATTGCTTCATTAATAAAGCTTGACGTCACCCCTACTGCAGAAAACATATAGGTGACGTAGCAGTAATATATATGTGAGCTGATTTGACATTTTCAATGCATTATTGATATGATACATGGTCTTATGTTGAACTTTGAATGCCTATTATTTTCTATGCCTTGTTGAAGAAGTGTTTTGAGTTATAAATCTTTGCCTAGCAATCATTGACTTCGTCAACAATTGCATTTAATCATTGCTCATATATATCTAGTAGAGATAGTCGTGGTTTGCTTGAAATTTTAATCCACGCAGCTTGCGTTCTGGTCTTCTTTGTTTTGCATGCCAACGGTAAGCCGGTGCGCCCTTGACTATCCTCCTCTTGAGCAACAATCGCGGAAGGGTTTTCCTTGATATCCTTTAGCCTTCCTTTGACCCAGTTTGCCTTAGAGACGTCTCCCTTGAACTTGCCCTCCAGAATAGAAAGAGCCCCATCAATTGTGATGGGTGAGGAAGCTCACGATACGCCAGTTTCAAGCCGACTCCAAACCCTTGGACCTTTCCACCACAAACGATGCGATAACATGCCCAAATTTGAGCCTCAATGGTACGAGGTAAAATTGCTGGTGGATCCCTCTCCATAACTTATCGCCCCTTTTACGGGCTTTATTCCTCTCAAAGTAAAAATTTTGTTGATTACTAAGTTAGACTTAAAGCGAATAAATTAAAGCCCGATGCAGGTAATTGGTGTCCATCGGTGGCTGGGACTTGAGCACGGTGAACACCTCTGGGAGCTAAAAACCTAACAGTCTAGATTCTCAAAATAGCAAATCATCTTCTTATCTATAGGTGCGCCCTTCCAAAAGAGTCCCATGTGTAAGATGAACAAGTATCAAGTGGAACGATCTTCATAAAGAAGGATAAGATGCGTGCATGTGATCTCCTCAAGCCAAGCTATGAATAAATGTGCAAGCAGCCACCTCATCCACACGTGTGGCTAGTAGATAAGGTCAATCCATGTAGAATGAGTCAATGCATGCATGATCCCAAAATAGACTTGTATGAATAAGTGGGCGCCTTCATAGAAAGGTGAGCTAGGCACATGTTATCATCATCCCAAGGTAGAAATCCTCCAAAGTGTGAGCAATCTCAAGAAATGGCATAGAAATATGTGCAAGGCGATCTCATTAAATGGATAGATGCCTCAAGAAGTGGAATGCTCAAGTGGAATATGCTAATTCATCAAGTGCAAGCTCAAATGATGTGTCATGAAACCCTTCAATCAAACCATGGGACATTGGAAAATTATGAATAGGTGGAGCGCTCCATGAATTTGTGTGTATATTCAATAGTAGATGACCTTGAGATGTCAATGGACACAAGAAATCAAGAACTCCCTCATCCAATGGTGCCACATCTGTTGAATTTTCAATTTTCAGATCACAATATTATTGCCTTATGATTTTAAACAGAATTTTTTGGCCCTTATCATAGAATAATTACACACTGAAAAGTGAAAATTTTCGGGGATTTCTAAGGCTGCCAACAGGTTTTGTTGGGCATTTTTTTCAAGGTTTTTCAAATCTGATTTAGGACTGTTTTAGGACAGCCACCAATTATGATTTTTCTGCCCACTGAATCTTCCCTTAAGCTTGTGATTTTATACATGCTCTTTTAATGCGTCTTGTTGAAGGGTTTAATTATGATAGTTTTGCTATCCAAGTTAAGCTCTTCCACATGCATTAAAACACAAAATACTCTTCTAGGATCTTTGCACCTAAATGCTGATAAAGAAATAAACAAACCACCCAGGAATGCTTTTTTTTATACATGTATTTTTGATTACATATGACCGGCGAAGGAGAGCCACAGGGAAAACCAGTTGGAGAGAAATTTTATTATGGAGATCTCAAGCTATAATAGCAACAAGGAAAAATAACAAAGGAACTTGGTACAATAGCCAACTCCTTGAGCTTGGCTTTGAGTTACTTGAGGAGACTTTGCGCTTAGCAGGTTGCCTCTAAGGATAGAGGCAGCCCTCTTGCTTTGCTGTAACTTTGAAAACAACGCTAAGTACTAAATGCCCTTTGCCCAGCTTATGTGCCCAGCTTTACTCCCTGTCTCCCAACCTGCTTCTTCAGGCATCCCTTCTCTTCCTGAGAATGCACCCTCAGCTCCTAGTGTTGCCCTTTACTTCTCCACCCGATAAAGCCCCACACTCAAGTAAACAGCTCAATGGTAAGCCCTCTCTCCTCAAACTCTTCCTCTCAGCTTTTATACTCTCTTTCACTCAAATCTCTCAAGTGAAAAATCAATGTGCTTTTGCCCCTTTTCTCTCCTTTAGCCTCATCCTTAGGCTAATCTAGAAACCAATGGCCAAGATTAGAACTAGCCAAATATTGTGGTGGAGATTTAATCTCAAATGGCCGAAATCTCTAAGTCCTTTTGACTTAAGTGAAATAAAGTCACCTTGACTTTATAACATGAAGTAAGAAGTAGTGAGGGTCATCTTCCCCTTTGAGTTAGACACTTAATAACTCAAGGGGACCACTTTACAAGATACCCAAATCTCAACAGCCTCTCTTACCGAGGAGAAAGTGTTACTCACCTTGCAATCTTGTCCCCTAAAGGTGAACATGCTTGCCCTTGGCAAGGAACTTGGTGAGAATATGCAACACATCATCGTTAGAGTATCTTGGTGAATTGCTCTCTTTGACCCCAATATGCGATGAAGTGATCTACGATCTCGTAATGACTTTGTCATGAAAACCTTTGGATTCTAGAGTTTTTGTTCACAACTCTAATTATGTGCAGTGGGCAGGTAGCCGGGCGCTTGCTCACGACCAAATGAGCCGAAAACTTACTTGAAGCAAATGGCCCTCGTGGCTGGCTGCCCATTCCAGCATGGCCCTCTGCATCAACATATTTTCAATGCGACCTCTATTCGGCTGAACTAAAAAGGAAACAAGCTGATCCCAACCAAAACAACACTTTAAAGATTGCTCTTCACATCAGCTGCAAATCCTACCAGTTTGTTGTGTAATCAACAGACTCCATCTCCCTCGACATAGTCCCAATCCATAATCCACTTGTTCCTACAATCGGCACCTGGTATGTTTTGCTAATCGAAATTGCACACTCTAGGCTCCTGCCTTATTGGTTTGAAGTGTCCACGTAGTTGAGTTTGGTGGCCGCCTTTCGGAAGTAGTTCCCTTGTGGTTTCGGAGCCTCTAACCACAAAGGGAATGTTAGTACTCTTGTATTTTGTACTTTTATGTCCTAATTCCTTTGAAGCTTAGGGATTTGGAATTCGAAGTGAAATTTAGTCGCTAGCCTAAATGACACTATTAATTCACTTTGTGGAGTGAGGACATAAAGTAAACTAAGAGCCTTAAGCAAATTATGGTTTGAAGGTTGAGATATCGTGGGATGATGTAACCATTGATTAAAGATAGCTTGGGATGATCTAGCCATTAAGCTTTTAAATTTCACTTGATTTGCTCAAAGGCATAAAGACTAAGGAGGCTCATTCACTCTTATGTTCTCTTGAGCTTGAGGAGCATGAGCATGAACATGGGTTGGAGGAATTGGAAGGGAGCAGCTTGAGGCACTTCTATTCATGGAGAGCACATGGGAGCTGGGAACCCTTGTGTTGTAGTGATCACACTTGCTTGGAGGAGGCCGCACCATAGGAGGGAGAACTTCTGAGTTGGAGAAGTTAGATGCTGTTTGTTCGATGGAGGTAGCACACAGAGCACATTTGTGTGAGAGATTCTTCTTGAACATCGGGGTCAAAGAGGCACTTCACTTGATTGGTTTGGCAACAAGAGGGAAGAGCACACTTCAGTCTTGGGTACATTTCTTCAGTTTCCTTTAATGGAAGTCTCGAGGAGGGGCTTTGCTTTGTACTCTGATTCCATTACTTATTTATTTCTTGTTGTATCTCATGCTTTAGACACCACTTATATACTTCCATTCCAAACTAATTTTCCCCAGGGGGGTTTATCGAGATTGTATTACGACTAAGAGTACACATGTTCATTTCATGCATGTAGAGTGTAGATCAACTTACTAGTGTTGTTACAAGATCTAGGGAAGTGTTACTTGTTTTGAGTTCTATTGCATGTGCTAACGGGTTACAAAAACACTGAGAGCACCTCAAGGAACATGACCTAAAACTATGGAAAGAGTCACTAAGCATTTTGCTGTCAACAACAACAAATGATAGTTTGAAGATTGAAACTTAGAGCATCTCAAGGTCAAAGACATACCTTAGTTGGGAGCTTCCTAGGACCTCAATTTTCTTCATGGTATCGAAGCGTTGTTGGCGAAGGTTTGCTGATTTCTAGAGCATCTTGTGGGCGGTTTGGTGACAGCTTGTTGGCAGATTTTTGGACAACTTGTTGGCGGTTAGCCAGACAACTTGTGAGCAGGTTGTTGGATAGTTGTAGGATTGTTTTGTGGACACATTTGGACAACCTTACTTACGCTTGTGTGTCAAGTGGTGAGACTGAATTCTTTTGTAGTTTTTGCATCAGTGTGAGTTTTAGTGGAGAACCATATCGGTGTCCCAGATGCAGGCAAAAGATAGGCTAGAGGCGAACTGGCAAATTTGGTCCCCCTGGAAGGCCATGATTTTCTTTGTCTTGGAGGACTTCGAACTATGGGATATAGTTCAAGCTCCTTTGGTGATTCCTCCTGGACTTGCTCCATCACCATTGTTGGATACATATTTCAGGAAGAAAAACACCAACGCGAAAAGGACTATTTGTGATGAGGTGAGAGACCACGTCATTCCACATTTCATTGGTAAAGACTATGCATTTGAGATATTGGATTCTTGTGCAAAGCTTTACGAGTCTAATAAAACAGGAAGATGGTTCTGCAGGAGAAACTCAGGTGCATTCAGATGCTCAATTCTGAGATGATCACATCATACCTAGGTAGATTCACTCCGGATCAAAGATAGGTTAACAGTCAAAGATTGGATCCAGGAGACTTTTGGTGAGATAACTTTGTTCTTTTTCAAAACCTTGAAGTTCATTTGTCACGAGCATCGTTGCCTCGGAAGTCATACTTAGGAGAGACTTTGATTTGATGCAGGATGAGTTGAGGAGTGCGGCTACGGGTCTTCGAAGACACCAACATGCAACGAGGGGGATATGGATCTTGCTGCTGGATAAAGGTGAAAGAAGATCGAGAGAGTCGCGAATGGGGAGGCCCCAAAGGGAGGACCTAACCACTAGAGAGTGGTGGGAAGAAGGACATAAGCAAGTGAGATGCTGCTTGTGGTGAATGAGGGCACTATTTTGGATAGTGTCCCAAGAGGAAGAAAGAAGAAGCTGACCCGGTGGTATGGCATTTGTGCTTAGGGGAGGAGGAGTTCAATGCAGGTTCCTGAGAATTCGTACATTAAATCCGGTTATTTGTTCTTTGATACACCATCAATGTCAGTGGCCGAGACAAAGTTGAGAGGAACCTTTGACTCGAGAGTGTTGATTTGAAGGGAGCTGGAGACTGTTTTCAGGGACACCATCTTGAGGAGTGGCCCGGGTCACAGGGACAACTCAGGTTTTAGAGTTGCAGAGGCAGAGGGTTGAGTGGGGGCTTGGGAGCATGGGGGGTGATGAGGGAGAACAGCAGGGCACCACTGAGAGAGGCTGAGCCTCACCCAGCTAAAAGCATGAATGGGCATATCAGCCGAGGGATCCGCCGGTGGAAGTCACTTGGTGAGGGCCAAGTTGTGGATCTTGGTGAGATGCCAAGATCCATACTCTTGGTGAGATGCCAAGAACAAGAATGCTGCAACTTTCTTTTTTCTTGGTGAGATGCCAAGAGAGACTCTTGGTGAGATACCAAAAGTAGAGACAGTTAGTGATATGCCAGGAGGTGAAATCCTTGGTGAGAGAGACCAAGGTTGAGGATCTTGGTGAGATACAGAGACCTAGAGACTCTTAGTGAAATACCAAGAGATATGACTCATATTTCATGCCATGAGTATAGGACCTTAGTGAGAGACCAAGGAAAGGCTCTTAGTGAGATGCCAAGAACACAGAGACCTTTGGTGAATCTTTGAGGGAAGATCTTTGGTGATGCCAAGATCTAGGTGATCTCGGTGGGTGGAGATGGACTTCCATCTAGAGATGTCGAGAGGCGGTCATTGAGGTCGGTGTCAGGCGGGTTAAGCAGAATTAGTGTCGAGGGGCAGTCGGTAGTCAGGAGACAAGGCCACTTTGATGAGAGAATTTACAACCATACTCACTGGGCACTTTGCCGAGAGGCAATGAAGTCTGATTAGAATGAGATTGATTGAAGTGGCTGCACTTTCCTCGGTGAGAGGGAGTGTTAAGTTTTGGTGTACCTTGGGAAGTGGTTCCACTGTGGTTTTGAACCTCTAACCACAAGAGGGAGATATTAATACTCTTGTACTTTGTACTTTTATGTCTAATTTCACTTTGACAGAAGATTCAGTCAAAGTGAAATTTGGTCATTCAACCTAAAGTGACTATTAATTCATTTTGTGGGTGAATTGGGGACATAAAGAGAAACTAAGGAGGCTTTAGAAGTGGGTTTTGAGTTGAGATTGTGTGGGATGATCTCAGCCATTGATTAGGAATGGCTTGAGATGATCCTAGACATTCACTTTTAGGTTTCCTTATGATTTGCTCGAGGGACTAAGGAGGCTCATTCACTCTTATATGTTCACTTGGAGAGCTTGAGGGGGGTATGGACATGAGGTTGGAGGCATTGGAAGAGGCGACAGAGCTATTCATGGGAGCTATGGAGCTAGAGACCCTATTATTTGAGTGGTGATCCGCACTAGCTTGGAGGGCACACCATGGGAGAGGGTGCACCTAGTGAGGGAGAACTACATTGGAGAGTAGGTCATTTGTTTGATTGGAGAGGTAGCACACAAGAGTACATTTGTGTGCAAGGGATTCTTCTTCAAAGCATCGAGGGTCAAGGGCACATCACTTGATTGAGTTTGGCAACAAGGGGGAGAGACACACTAAGCTTGGGTACATTTCTTCACAGTTCCTTTGCCAGGTCACCGAGGGGGATCTTGTTGTATCTGGTTTCAGTATATTGTATTTCTTGTTTGTATCTCATGCTTTGAACACCATATATATACTTCATTACAAAATGGTTTCCAGGGGTTTTATCCAAAGATCATGTTGACCAAAATACATGTGTTCATTTAATGCATGCTTAGAGTGTAGATCAACTTACTAGTGTTGTCAAGATCTAGAGGAAGTGTTACTTGTTTGAGTTATATTGCGTAATGTCACCCGAACTTTTAGGTTTATGAAAACACTTACAGGGGGCACCTCAGGAGGTCTTATGTGTTAAAGTTTCTTGCTTGATATGTTATTATTAATCTTGATTATAACAACAACATGATAAGGATCTTCTTGAAAGAAACACAATCATGGGGGAGTACACAAGCATTATCTGGGGAGCTATTAGGGGGGAAGAAAACCTAGCAAAACCTTTTAATATAGATTCAATAACCAAATTTTGCTTGCCCTTTCAATGTCTCTCCACAAAGAGATCTCCCAAACGAGAAGAACCACTTCAAACATAACGAGAATGAGTGGCGCTTTTCCGCAGACCAAGATAGTCCTTCACTAAGATAACCTTCACCTTTATTGAGATACTCTTCCTTGTAGCTGCGTCACTTTTCTTTGTAGTTGCGTCACTCTCATACTTGCTCACTTGATAGAGAGAGATCGATGAGTGTGTGTACAAATGAGTGCTAGGCCTCTTATATAAATACAAGTTGTGCCCCATAATAGTGGAATTAGGGGCGACTGTCCACTTACCTTTCTAATTTACATTTGTCTTGTCTAGGCACAATAGGGCTGACTTGTCAATATATATATATTTTATCTTTTTGCTTTATCCACAAAGGGGATAAGAATATTCTTCTGATGACACAATATTTCAACACTCCCTCTTAACAAGAAGGATATTCTTTATCTTTGTTGGTCCTTGGATGTCATCATTAACTGAACAATATCATTGGGCAATATCATCAACTGGAAAACATCATCAAGCTGGACAACAAGATCAAGCGGATAGCATCATCAGCGGAGCAACATCGTCCATTTGGGTAACAACATCAATATAATCCACTATGGTTATCACGGCATCTTGATCATGGCCGATTCTCCATGAATCCATAGTAAAAAGTTTCACGTTTCTCTTTATCTTACGTGCAAGCGATAATTTTTTATCTTCTGCTGAAGATATCTTATCTTCACATAAGAATATCTTATCTTCACACAAAGATATTCTATGAGTTTTACGCCATTCTTTTATGTTCTCCCTTCTCTTGTAGTCTTATATCTCACCCATCCACTAGGAAGGACTACTACCATAACCTAACTCCCCGAGTCGTCCCATGAACTAGAGAGCTAAGATGCTAGCTTGGGCAAGGCCCGACTCCTGTGATCCTGCGTGGATCATGGAAACCTCAAGAGCCAACTAACCGTTCCACATGGTCAAGGTTTGGCATTCGAGGGCTACTCAATCCTTGGCTAGAGGAGGTATCTGCCCGCTGCCCCTTGGGGAAACATCCACACTCCTCTCTAAAAGGGTGGTCATGCCCCTCTCTACGAGGGTATTACAGCATGTCAGGTAGAGTATCAAAACTCAGCTTGCCCAGACGGGAGATAACCTTTGGAAATTTCTCATTCCCCTTCTCTGAAGGTCTCTTCTCTTCCTTCTCTATGAAGGTCTACGTGGGATTGCTCATTCCTTCTCGAAGGTCCTGTATGGGATCTGAAAAAATGCTTGTGATTAAAATATTTCCATGGTATAATACCATGCCTACCCATCTCCTAGGCACCATCCATTTCTTTCCTAAGCACTTTCCAAATCCACGATCCTCAATTCACTGAACTCACGAACAGCTCTCTTGCAGAACAGAGCTTCTAATCATCATTCTTGAGTTCTCTGCAGTAATATCTTGGGTGCCTTCTTGAGTTTGAACATTTCTTTCTTTTCGACTTCATACTAGATCAACTTGCTCCCTCTACATCTCATCAACTATATCTGGGTATCCATCTTTCTCTTCATCTTGAACATTTAAATTACGCATCTTCAGAAGCCTCTTGCTCCTATATAAATCTTGGATATCTAGTTCTTCTTGATGATTGGTTTGAACTAAATATTTTATCTCTTTCTTTATCCTCTTCTTTGATAGTTCCTTCATAAATCTTCATAGATACTGAAGTAAAATGAAGTTAATTAACATTCTCACAAAAATCCAACTTGTAATGATAAAGTATTAAAGTAAACAAGATACTAAGAAAAAATGGAATACATCTTTGTTTTTTATTGTGGGAATCTGATTCCACCATTTGCTATCTTTATTTGGATCAACTATCTTCAACTTAAAGAGTACATAATCCTCAATTTCTGCTAAAACTTTCTTTGAGGAGATTCCTCTTCCTCGCCACATGTGCTTGATACTTTCTTGTCCCTTTTCCTTGAGGACAGTCATAAAAAGTGTCCCAACTTTTGACAGTTGTAGGATTCGATCTTTGAAACATCTTTCTTCTTATCTGGAGATTTTTCTGGGTTAGCTTTTTTATTGTTCCTTCAGGAGGAACTTCTTTTGTTCTTTTTGAATTGTAAGAGCTTCCTCTTAGTCAACAATTAATCTCTTTTGCCCATAACTTATCAAACTTGGGTAACTTGCTTCTTACCCACCTCCTTGTACAAAGGAATCCAAAATGTTGGTTGCACACACTCCTTGTACAAAAGGAATCCAAAATGTTGGAAACCCATTTAGGGTTGTGGTTACAAGCTCTTTGTCACTAATGACATCTCCAATCGCTGCAAGCTGATCTCTAATCTGAGAAACTCATAAGATAGGATGAGACAGATTTTGAATTTTTCATCTTCATATTACGAAGTTGATTTCTTAAGGCAAGATTCCAGTAAATGTCTTTGCTTTCATATAACCTGCTGAGTGCTTCATACATTTGCCTTGCTGTCTGTAGTTCGGATATATGAGGGATCAAGTGATCCTTTATTGAATCTGACACGATTCTCTTTGCTTTCTTTTCATTCTTCTTATGCTTGGTCTTTTGCTCTTCTTCCTCTGGTTCTGGGACACCCACTGTAACATGTTCTAGGAGATCATTCTCGTCTAGAATCATCTGCAACCTATGCTTCCAAGATCTGAAGTTTCCAGATCCTTCCAGCCAGTTTTCTACCCTCATACCAGTAGCCATTCTTTCTTGCAGTAGAAACCCTAGCCCTTCGGGCTATAGAAATAATAGAAAAATCAAATTTCTTGGATCTGAAAATTGAACTCACCAAAAGATGCGCTGGACTGAGGCGAGTATGCTATTATAGTCAGTTTCTGAAAATTCCAATTTATGACCCTTGAAACTGGACCAACGGATTTTTGGACTGGTGCTTCTGGTTTTCTGGTACTTCTGGTTTTCTAGTACTTCTAGTTTCCTGGTACTTCTGGTTTTCTGGTACTTCTGCTTCTGGTGAAAACTAGGGTTTCACTTTCCGGGAGTTCTATCCACTGAAAAGGTGCGCTGAAGGTGCCAATGAGTTCCTTAGGCTAGGGCGCACTTTTCTAGATGATCTTTGGGCTGAAATTCCTCTTTAATAAAAAGCCCTAATTTTCTTGTACGACAACAATGGCGTTTTTCTTTTTCCACTGTGAAAGATGCTCTCTTCAGTTTAGCTCTGATACCATGTTAAAGTTTCTTGCTTAATCTGTTATTATTAATTTTGATTATAACAACAACATAATAAGGATCTTACTCAAAGAAACACAATCACAGAGTACACAAGCATTTATCCTGGGAAACCCTCAAGGGGAAGAAACCCAACAAAACTTCTTTAATATAGATTCAATAACCAAGTACAATGTCTCTCACAAGAGAGATCTCACAAAACAGAAGATCCACCAAAAACCCTAACCAGAACAGAGTAGCACACCACTTAGACCAAGATAGTCCTTCACCAAGATAACCTTCACCTTTACTGAGATACTCTTCCTTGTAGCTGTGTCACTCTCAGACTTGCGCACTTGAGAGCTTGATGAGTGTGTGTACAAATGAGGTGCTAGGCCTCTTATAAATACAACTTGTGCCCCTCTCAATAATTAGGTCGGGGCCGACCTATCCACTTTACCTTTCTAATTTACATTTGTCTTGTCTAGGCACAATAGGGCCAACTTGTCAATATATATATTTTATCTTTTTCTTTATCCACAAAAGAGGATAAGAATATTCTTTGCAGTTACACAATATTTCAACAACTTAACCTACAAAAACTATGGGCAGAAAGTCACTAAACTGTTTGCTGTATTAAAACAACAAAGGACAGTTTTGAAGATTGAAACTTAGAGCCAATCTCAAGGTCAAAGACATATCTTAGTTGGTAGCCTCATAGGACCTCAGTTTTCTTCAACGACAAAACAAATATCTGGCCTAGTGTTGACCAGATACATCAAGAAACCAATCAACTGACGGTATCTCGTAGCATCCACCAACTTGGAATTTGAAGCACTATGGTTCTTCCAGTTGGTGACCATAGGTGTCGACATGGGTTTTTCAATCCTCCATCCGAAATTTGCTCAGAATATCTGTTGCATACTTCCCCTGTCCCAGAAAGACATGCCCATCCTCCTGCCATTCCTCCATGCCTAATAAATAGTGCATCAGTCCAATGTCCTTCATCTCAAACTCTGATGCAAGTCCCCACTTGCAATCAACTATGAGATGCTCCCCTCCCGTGATGAACAAATCATCAACATACAGTATGAGAATGAGTTTATCCTCTCCTCGAATGATGTAGTAGAGGTTTGGATCTGCCTCACTCTTCTCAAACCCCATTTGAAGCAAGTAGGAGTCAATCCTCGAATACCAAGCTCGAGGAGCTTACTTCAAACCATACAATGCCTTTTTCAAGAGGCACACGTGGGACTCTCTCCCCAACACCTCGAACCCCTGTGGTTGCTCAATGTATACCTCCTCCTCTATGAAGCCATTCAGAAATGCAGTCTTCACATCCATTTGATAGATTTTCTAACCCATCTCTGCTGCAATGGCCATAATACTCCAGATAGAAGTGTATCTCGCAACTGGTGCGAATGTCTCATCGTAATCAATTCCCTCAACCTAAGATAATCCTCTCGCTTCAAAATGAGCCTTGTGTTTCTCTATGCTCCCATCTGCAACATACTTGATCTTGTACAACCACCTGGAAGTCACCATTGATTTCCCCTTAGGTCTAGGCACCGCCTCCCACACATCATTGCGCATGATGGAGTCATACTCCTCTTGCATGGCCTCTCTCTAGACTTGTTGGTTTGCTGCCTAGGCAAAAGCAGTGGGCTCCAAATTTGTGATGCTCGTCACCACAACCAAGTAGGACCCAAACCTCTCTGGCGCTTTTCTCTCTCTCATTAACCTTTGAGGCTCTCCAACATACTCCTTGGCTTCCTTCAGGGTCTCCTAAAACCATCTCGGTTTCTTCTTCCTTGAAGTAACCTCTGGTGGAGTAGTCTCCTCATGTCCCTGAGTCTCATCCACAGATCTCTGCCAAGTAGTCTGTGATCCTGAAGCACGTGCTCCAACTGTTTGTATACCAGGCATCTGTGAACTTGAAGTTGTACTGGGTGGGCCAATCACCCCTAAACTTGGTGTACTCGACACCTGAGGTTGTGTCCCCGACAATGCATCACTTTGTATATGTGGGACCCCCTCAACTCTATCTCTCAACTCAAGAGATCCCCTGAATGCTCTGTCCTCCTCAAATCTGACATCTCTCCTCACAACCACTCTCCTCAGTGCTAGAATGTAGATCTGGTAGGCCTTAGAGACCTCTGAATATCCAACTAGAATCCCCTTCTTTGCTATGGGATCTAGCTTTGTCCTCTTCTCAGAAGGGACATGATAGAACGTCAAACACCCAAATATGCGAAGGTGCTCAACATAAGGCCTACTATCAGCGAAGGCCTCTTCAGGAGTCTTCCTCCCCAAAGCTCTATGGGGACTCTTGTTCTGCAGATACATTGTAGTACTGCAAGCCTTTGTACATAAGCAGAATGGCAATGCCCGATCATGTAACATCGATCTCGCTGCACCAACTATGGCCCTGTTCTTCCTCTCTGCAACCCCATTCTGCTGCGGGTTTGTTAAATTTAAAGCAGCTGCAAGAGCCATTCTCCGGGAGGATGGCAAAGACCCTAGCCGAGATCTAGGGCCCCCCAGTGCACTCCTGGGGAATTGGTCTGGGACCAAACAGTCAGTGCCATGGCAAAAGACCCTTGTTAGGGCCCCCAGTATATGACTGGGGTTCTTGGTTTGGGACCAAGCAGTTAAAGTCCCTAGATATGTCTAGGGCCCCTGGAAATGTTTCAGGGTACCCATGCCTGGGGCATGGGTTGATCCTTGGTCTTGTACCTTGGTAGATGAGACCCCCGAATTGTTTTGGGGCAACCTGGTCCTTGATCAGGTGGTTGTTGTTGGTGTATGACCCTCCTTGAAGGTGGGCATGACCACATGAGGGATGTATCCCATATGCAATGATGATAAAGTTAATAAGGTCACCTTGAAAATGAATGGACAAGTATTGCCACCATGTAACCCCCTTTACCCTTGCTTGTGTTTGTTTGGGGTTTTTGTTTTTGTCTTAAGCGTTAAAGTAAAGTATTAATTAAAAATGTTTTAATTATAACATGTTTAAATTAATTAATTTAAACATGTTATTTTTAATAGTTATTTTAATTATTACTACCCTCATTGTACCCTAGCCTAAAAGTATAAATAGAGGACTACCCCGCCCCCCCCACCTGACACACATTCTATTATGCTCTTATGCTCTCCTCCAAAGGTGAGCGGATCTCTCCTTTTTTTGCTGCAGCCCCCTTTTGCAACTGCTGTTTGAGGATTTTCTGTGGTGGCTCGGCCTTGAGGCTCTTTGTTGTGGTAGCTCGGCCCCTTGAGGCTATTTGCTGTGGTGTCTTGCCCCCTTGTGGCTACTTGTTGTGGTGGTTCGGCCCTGGAGACTCCTTCCTGTGGTGGCTCGGCTTTTGAGGCCCCTTCTTGTGGTGGTTCGGCTCTCCTCCTGTTTGAGCCGTGGCCTCCTTACCCCAGACTTGTTCCTTGCAGTGAACCGTGGCCTTTCTAACCTCAGTTCTACATGAACCATGGCCTCTCTCCACAGATCTAACTTTTAGTTTTGAGCTGCAGCCTCTCTATCTAACCTCTGCTTGATGGGGTTTGGGTCCTTGAAGTTTTCTGTGAGCATAAGGGTTTAAACATAGAAATTTTCTGTGTGTGGTTTTTCTCCTACTAGTGGCAAGAAAGTTCTTTCATCTCTTGGAAAGAGATCTAACCTATATGGTAGATCTATGATCCTGACTTTTTCGGAGCATATATTTAGTGGATCTTCATCACCTATGTGTGGCTGCACTCCTTCAGTGGTTTGAGGTAAGTCTTCAAGGTAAGATCCACAATTTAGATCTACATGTTATTTACATTGTAAAAGGTTTTATTAATTAGATCTACTTTTTGAAATCTAGATCTATATTTTCTGAATCTTGCTTTTCGCTGATATATATTTCAGATCCTCTGTTCAGCTCTTTTAGATCTATATTGAATTTGCTAATTAGATCCGTTCTTGTATTAAATTAACATTAGATCAAATGACTATTAAGTGCTAGTTTCTGCTTTGATAATCTAATTGTTTGTTGACTGAAAAACAGATCACTGTTTGAATTTAGTCTGTTCAGATCTGAATATAGTGTGTACTTCAAAACTGATCATTCTTTCAAGTTTAGCAGTTCAGGATCTATGAGTGCATTCTAGTTGCTTTTCTAACTGAATTTTCAAAAAGACACTTCTGTTCTGCATTACTTTCCCATTTCTAACACTAAGGAACAATCAACTGCCTCTTGATACCCTGCTGGGTACAGAAGTCTGCAAACTCTGTGGAGGTATACTCATCTCCATTGTTCGACCGCAAGACCTTGATCTTTCTTTCTGTCTGGTTCACCACAAGAGCTTTGAACTCTTGGAACTTATTGAAGACCTCACTCTTGGTTTTCAGGAAAAAGATCCAGGTCTTCCAGGAGTGGTCATCAATGAAAGTCACGTAGTACTCACAACCACCCAAGGAAACTCATGACATGGGCCCACACACATTAGTGTGTATCAAATCTAATACCCCAACTGATCCACTGTCAATGCTGGGAAAGACAGTCTTGGTGCACTTCCCAAGAGTACTCCCTTTGCACACCTCCTGATGCTCAATGCCGAATTGTGGCAAACCTGTTACAATCTCTCTCAACGACCTCAGAGCTCCATGATACAAATGAGCCATCCTCCGATGCCATAGCTCACACAACTCACTGCTGCTGCTGCTACTAGCTAAAGCATGCAATGGTTGAAAAAGTAATCTGTACAGGTTCACCTCACGTGTCCCAATCACTCTGCCAGAAGTGACACTGGACCCCTTAGGGTGAATGAGGACCTCTGTCCCTCTGAAGGACACCTCAAACCCCTTATCTTGAATGGAGGAAATTGAAATTAGATTCTTCTTGAGCCCAGGGACATACAATACATCCTTGAACACCAAGGGTGGCCTCAACTCCCTCTGAAAGTAAACTGTGCCACGCCTAGCCGCCCTGACTATGGTGTTGTCTCCAAGCACTATCTCCAATTTGATCTTTGGATCTCTGAGATCAATGAAGTGTTCTCTAACCCCTGACATGTAACTGGATGCCCCACTGCCTATGTACCAAATGCGGGATGGTGTCTCAACTTTGAAACAACAAACTATCAAGGAACACTCCCTCTCAAACCGAGAGGCAAACTCATCCTCCTCTGCTGTCGCTGCAGTACCACCATGTTTCTTCTTCTTCTTGTTGGGACATTGTCCAACATAGTGCCCCATCTAGTTATAAGCAAAGCATTTCACTTTGCTCATATCCCTCTGCTGCTCACCTCCTCTTTGCGGCTGATGTTTGGCCCCACCCCCTTCTTGGTCTTCTTCTTGCCCTTTTCCAAAAGAGCAATATCATCCTCATCATCCCCACCACGTTGCTGACTAGTGGATCCAGAGCCAACTCTAAGCTCCTCCTGCACAAAATCATCCCAGAGCCTCTTCCAACTGGGCATATGCTCTCTAGCCACAATGCCTCATACAAAACTCTTCCAAGGTTTGGAGGAGCCATTTAAGGCTATCCTCACCAACTCAGAGGGATCTACTATCTCGCCAACCGCTGCCAACTCATCACGAATTTGAGAAAATCTCGTGAGGAATGAAGTAATTGAATCAATCTTCGT
>SNQJ01S0202434.1:15920-29231 GCA_010110895.2 Picea sitchensis | reverse complement strand
GTCCACCAAGAAAGAAATCAGTTGGATGTCGGTGGGTTTATACTGTGAAATACAAAGCAGATGATACAATTGAACGCTTTAAGGCGAGACTGGTGGCAAAAGGGTACACCCAAACCTATGGGATCGATTATACAGAGACATTTTGCACCTGTAGCTAAAATCAACATAGTACGAGTCTTGTTGTCTCTAGCTGCGAACTTGGATTGGCCATTAGGCCCATTACAACAGTTTAATGTGAAGAACGCCTTTCTGCATGGAGAGTTGTCCGAAGAAGTTTACATGGAACTCCCACCCGGATGCATGATACCAGAAATGCATAGTCGGAAGGTGTGCAGATTAAAGAAGTCACTGTATGGGTTGAAACAATCTCCGAGAGCGTGGTTCAGAAGGTTCACAAAGTCTATGAAAGCCTTTTGTTACCATCAGAGCAATTCAGACCACACTTTATTCTTGAAGAAACAGCAGGGTAAGATCACTGCACTTATTGTATATGTGGATGACATGGTGGTTACAGGAAATGACCCGGAAGAAAGGAAGGCCCTATAGGGTTACTTGTCCAGAGAATTCGAAATGAAAGACCTCGGCTCCTTGAAATATTTCCTTGGGATCGAAGTGTCTCAATCTGATAAAGGGATCTTTCTGTCTCAAAGAAAGTATGCCTTAGACTTGTTACAGGAAACTGGTATGTCGGCATGTCAACCAGTTGATACACCAGTGGAAGAAGGACTGAAGTTATGTATTGAGTCTCATCAGGTACTAGTGGATAAAGGGCGATACCAGAGGCTCGTAGGAAGATTGATGTACTTGGCACACACAAGACCAGACCTTGCATATGCATTGAGTATTGTTAGCCAGTTTATGCATAATCCTGGAGAGCCAACATATGAATGCAGTTATGCGCATTTTGAGGTATCTGAAGTCTGCTCCTGGAAAAGGAATTTTGTTCACTAAAAATGAAGATTATCAAAGCGTGGATGCATATACTGATGCTGACTGGGCTGGAGCAGTAGATGACAGGCGGTCTACTTCAAGTTATTTCACCTTTGTAGGAGGTAATCTCGTTATATGGAGAAGCAAAAAACAGAATGTTGTTGCCCGATCAAGTGCGGAGGCTGAATTTAGAAGTATGGCACTTGGCATATGTGAAGCATTGTGGCTACGACTTATCCTCAAAGATTTGGGTTGTCCGCCTAGGCAACCAATTCACCTATATTGTGACAATAAAGCAGCGTGTGATATTGCTCATAATCCGATTCAACATGATCGTACAAAGCATGTGGAAGTCGACAGATTCTTCATTAAGGAGAAGTTGGATGAGAAAATTGTGAAGTTGCCCACGATTCGATCAGAGGATCAATTGGCCGATATTCTCACAAAAGTTGTTTCAAGTCGAGTGTTCTCAAAGTTTTTGGACAAGTTGGGCATGTGTGACATCTATGCACCAACTTGAGGGGGGGTGTTGAAATATTGGATTGATTTTGTCCGATTGATTCTTTTCGATATTGGATTGATTATTTCCGATATTGGACTGACTCTTTCCGATTCTCTTGTGATTCTTTCCTATCCTGTAAACAATGTAGTTGTACATTAGGTGTGGGTAGGTTCATTAGACACATAGCTTGATTATAGGATCTGTAGCTTGATTGTAGGATCATATAGGGTTGATCCAATATATATGTACCTGTACAGATTCATTGAAAAATAAGAAAAAATTATTCTTCTTGAAATCTGATTTTCAAGTTTTTATGCTTTCAGGGCATGTTGTTTTATCAACTCCCCATACCGTACAGAGACCTGCAAATATGAAACTCCAAAAAATTGTCGTAATTGATAAAAGCTTTTCCCAGCAACCCTACATCAAAGCTCGAAGCAGCATAGCATCTTTGCACCCTCTTTATCACGTGTACTATACAAACTTCATCCCCAATTTTTTCGTTGAAGAGTATTTCGAGCATTCATTGTGTGGCATCCTGTTCCGCTGTGTGTTTGGCTTTGAAGCAGCATAGTATATTCGCACCCTCTTTACAACATGTTCTATACAAGCTTATCACCAAGGTTTTTGTTGAGGAGCATTCCGAGCATTCAATGTGTGGCTTTCCGTTCCGCTGCGTATTTGCAGGATAAAGAAGCTAATGTTGACATAAACTGCCATGTTCCAGTGCAGCAACTGGCCTTCATTAGGACTCAATCAATGCAAGGCGTATCAACTGTTCCAGATATCAATCTTTGTCCAGAATTCTGCTTTTCCTGGAAGTCTTTCCTTTAAACTTCAGAAGCATTACAGTAGGCCCGAATATGTCATGCACGACTAGAACTCAATCAATGTCAGGCCAATTATTTCGGATATCAATCTTTGTAAATGACTTTTTATCTGAAACTGCTTCCTTTAAACTTCAATTGACCCGAACACCTCGGGCACGACAATAGGTGGGCAGACAACGAAACCCTAAGAAGCGAACCCTAACAAGCTCTTGCCGCCAACGGACGATGTATTATATGAATTAAAGATAGACAAATTCCAGCTATAAAAAAAAGGGTATAGAACTACCATTTGGAAGAAAAAATCTCTAAATTTCGTGCTCTTAACATGTTCAGAAGTGAAATTAGGATATTAGAGACTACAAACCCCGGCACCGCACACGATTCTATCCAAAATCTTGGCAAATTGAGCAAATAAACAGCACTGTGAGAAAATATAGGCAAAACTTAAAACTCACTGTTAATGAAGTCGTCCAAGATCGTCATGGCCGATGCTTATAAATGTTGTCCGATGATACTCTGACGACAATCGCGATTCAAACCCTCCGATAATTGTGAAGCCCGACTCAGTGATATCCAAATCTTCGAACATTATATACTTATAGACCGTAAATACATTCTAGACAATAAGCCGCGGGTAAATTACTCACTCATAAAGTTGACGTTATACACCCGGGTAGATTTATATGGGTTTATTAAAATAAATTGAAATTTTTAAGTGTTTAAAATATGTTTCACCCCTTAACACTCTTTTAGCTATTTTAGGTGAAAAGTTAAATTGTGTAAATTGTGGTAGATTTATATGGGTTTATTAAAATAAATTGAAATTTTTAAGTGTTTAATATATGTTTCACCGCTTAACACTCTTTTAGCTCTTGTAGGTGAGAATTTAAATTGTGTAAATTGTGACATGAGGTAATATTTGGTTATATGTATGAGATTAGGGTTAAATTATACTAAAAACACATGATCCCACTAAATGTAATGCTACTGAAAAGTATATGATCTTATTAAATGTAGTTTTGATGGTGACCACAAGGAATAGTGGTTCCACATCGATGGTCTTCATGATAGAGTTGGTGAAGAAAAACAGGACGCATCCCCATGTTGTGATAGAGTAGAGGCAGTGAGGATAGTCACCGAAAGAAGCTCCCATCTAGCAACAAATCTTGGACAGGATACATAGAGAGGAGTTTTACTTGGAGCGGTAAACAAAGAAACCGAAAAAACCCTAGGGGAGATTGGGATTTTGCCTAGCAAAAATATAGACAAAAGCATTGTTAGCTTTGGGAAGGCACTGAGGGCGAGTGGGGGGAATCGGGGTAGGAAAAAACTGTGGAAACCAAGGAAGGCCAAGGGGAAAATGGTTCTTGGAGATGATGTAGGCCTGGAGGAAGCATGCAACTTGGCTTTGTGCACCCTAGTGGGTAGGTTCTCGTACAGAGCTTTGGGTGGTCACGACCTATTAACTTGGGTGGAGAAAACATGGAACCCACTCCTTGGATATTTGTCAAAGACGGCCTCTCTTACTAAGGGATGGCAGTGTTTCATGTTCAAAACCCCAGAAGACTCCATGAAGATTCTACAGGGAACCTGGATTTTGAATGGAGGTACTCTAATGTTAAAAAGATGGCATGTGGGCTTTGATCCAGTGACGAATTACTTCCAATTCAGGCATATTTGGGTGCTCTTACGGGGATTACCACTCCAGTTTTGGAATGTTGTGGCATTTAGGGCTATAGGGAATGAACTAGGGAGGTTCATGTTTGTGGAGAATTCGGTTTTAAAGGGAGGTGATAGAAGAATGGGAAAAAATTTGGTAGAAATGGATGTTCACAATGGGCTTTTAGAAGGGCTAGATATAGAATGGAGGGGGAAGACTTGTGGTCAAAAATTGGATTACCTCAGCATTCCTTTCCAATGCACCATCTGCAGAAGGACAGGGCATCTACGAAAGGACTGTCAAGGGACAGTCTCATAGGAAGATTCAAAATCGACAATGATCAGGAAAACGGACTTTGATTATTTGAGGGAAGACCCTTCTTGGAGCGGGGGAGGCTCCACTTCAGAGGAGGGAACTTATACCCCTGCATTGGAGGACAATGCTTTGAATAAGTTGAAATTCCTCTGTCCTCTTTCCTTTCCACGTTAACCTCATGGGAGATTGACCGACTCAATCTCTTGACTCATTCTATCATTGAGACCACTCTAGTATCTCTAGTGAGACTAGCTCGGGACTTGGAAAAGGATGGCAATGTTGAGGGTGTAGTTGAGAGCTCAGAATCGGAAGCCCCGGAACAACTATTAATCCATCCAGAAAGTGGTCGGGACTTGGCTACTATTCCAACAGTAAAGGAGACGGGTAGCTTTTCGTAGGTGGGGAAGGAGAGGGTTGTCGGTGAGAGCTCAGGCATCAATACGTTGGTGGGGAGGGAGAGGGAAGCTAGGGAGAGCTCCCTGGAAGAGCTATTGGAGACCTTGGTCCCTAGTTATCGGGACATTGTAGTAAGAAACTGTTGGACATTTTCGAAGGGAGTAGATTGGTAGAAGGTGGGAAGGGAGAAAAGTTAAGCAGTGGTGTTGGGCCTGAGACAAGGAGTCTTGGAAGAGATACAAAGTAGGCTTTATGGCAAGGGGGGCTGGATTGGATGCCTCACCTATAAAAACGAGAAGTGCTCGCAGGATTGTTGGGGGAAGCAAAGGGGATTTGAACTCACAAGGTAACATCAACACTGAACAAAGGGCTCTCAAAGGACTCAAAGCCCTAGCCAGAGCCAAATAATGATTCTCCTTTCTCTAAACACAAGGGGAGTGGGAGGGGCTCCTAAAAGTGCAACCCTTCGAAGATTGATAACCTGTATCAAACTTGATATTCTTATGTTGCAAGAAACTATGGTGGAAGGAGCAAAAGCGAGAGCCTTAGTTTCCAAATTCTTGCCTAGTTGGCTTTGTTGCACAAGAGATTCATTGGGGCAGTCAAGGGGCTTATGTGTGTCATGGAACCCGGCCAAGGCGGTACTCCAACCATCATTTTTTTGTGCAGGCATTTTACTGGAGGGCACCTTATTAGAAGGCAACGGGTCGATTTCCTTTTTTAATTGTTATGGTCCTTGTATTAATAAGAAATCTTTTTGGGAAGTTGTGGCAGCCAGTGATCTGCTAGAACACAAAAATCTCGTTTTCGCAAGTGATCTTAACTTTACAGTTTCAGCCGGTGAAGTTTGGGGACAAAAATCTAGACTAGACCCCTTAGTCGATCTCTTCAAAGGTATCTTTCAGGACTTAGGTTTGATTGATATTGATCCACTTGAGAACGCTCCAACTTGGCGCAATGGACGAACTAGTGAGGACCGCATTGCTAAACGTTTGGATAGGGTCTATATGTCAGAAGACTTGGTTCACTCGTTGGGCAGGTACAGATCTTGGATTGTCTACCCCTTCTTCTTTGATCATGCTCTGATAGTGTTGCAGATTGAGGATGGACATAGGTCGATTGTCTACCCTTTCAAACTCAACCCCATTTGGTTGGAAGAGGAAGGCTTCAATGAGATGATTAGCTCGATGTGGAGGACTAAGGAGTTTGAAACAGAACCCTCTGCAATGAGAACACTGTTGGTAAACTAAAAGCACTAGAAAAAAAGTGATCGGATGGGAGAAATTAAAAAAGAAGCAAAGGTCCATTGAACTATACACTATAGAGGAGGCTCTTGAGCACTTATACTCTTTAAGCCATAATGGGAGGGCCACGAAGGACATCGATAGCATCATAAAAGAGCTAGAAGGGAGAAAACTAAAATATCTACTTGACGAGGAAGAAACTTGGAGACAAAAGAGTAGGGCCATTTGGCTTCGGAAAGGCGATCAGAACATAAAAAATTTCCATAGATATACTAGCCATAGGAAAAATAAAATAAAAACAATTTGGGAAATGAAGGATGGTCAAAGAAACAGTCACATCGGACATGAAGACATCAGATCTGAAGCGGTGAGATATTTCAAAGCCCTCTATGATGACACAGGACATAACACTATTGTGGAGCAGGTGAAAGTAGTACAACACTACCCTTGGTTCTTCATAGAGAGTGATGTACAAGAGCTCAAAAAATCCAGTATGATAGAAGAAATCAAACTTGTGTTGTAGAGCTTTGCCAAGGACAAGAGTCCAGGGCCGGATGGTTGGACAGTGGAATTTTTTCTCAAATACTTTGATATCTTAGGGGTAGACATTCAAGAAGTTGTTGAGGAGTCAAGAACCATGGGTACGATGGTAAGCTCTTTAAATTCGACATTCATTGTTTTAATTCGAAAAGTGGCTGGACCTTCAAACTTTGGGGAGTTGATACCTATTGCTCTATGCAACCTAGCTTACAAGGTGATTGCAAAACTCATTGGGTTACGCTTTAAGTCGATACTGTCAAAAGTTTTATCTCTTGAACAATTTGGGTTCTTAAAGGGTAGGCAAATTCTGGATGCAGTCGGAGTAGCACAAGAATGCTTACATAGCATCAAAACTAAAAAGTTGAAAGCCCTGGTTCTAAAATTGGATTTGTGGATTTTGATAAGAAGAGAAACAACATGGTTTGATGGGGCTACACAGAGAAATGGGCAGTGTAGTGGAGCGGGTGGAATAATCAAGGAAAATAGTCACACTAGCTACAAGTGGTGGCTCAATTGTGTATCGGGCACAAACAATAGAGCAGAACTCTTGGAGTCTGGGCCTTGTTGTCCCTGGCTATGCGGATACACATCCTTGATCTTCAGGTCGATGGGGATTCAAAGATAATTATTGATTGGCTGAACAAGATTAATGACCTACATGAGTTGGGTTTAAATTATTGGAAAGAGCGGATCTTGACACTTACTCACGCCTTCTTAGATATCGATTTCATACATTCCTACAGAGAATTCAACTGGGAAGTAGACACTCTCTCCAAACAAGCACTTGACCTATGAGAAGGGATTTTTAAATTCACTCGTATGGAAGATGGTCAAGCTGGTACAATGCAATTCCTCCGGCTATATTGACCGAACTCTGGCTATCTTGTTCTTCGCCAAGTCTTGTTGGGATAGGATCTGAATTGGATGTTCTCTTATTTCTTGGCCGAGTCTGAAGGATGGTTTTAGTTATTTCCTTAGATTTACAGGGCTAGTAGGGGAGTTGTTTCCCAGTTTGTTGTTTTTTCATTCACAGCTCTGCGTTGTTAGACTATGTGTCTTCACTTGTCCAGTGGATGTTTAGTTTTTATGCTAGAGCTATGCACGTTTTTGGTGCATTGCTTTGTCGACTGTAATCTTTTTGGTTTCTCTGGAACATGAATTTGTTATATTTCAATATAAAGTGCAATTTCTTATGTTGAAAATAGTGGCTTTATTGTGGGTATTATTTAGGATGAAAGTGTCAAAATTGTTTTTGATTGGCTAAGAGCTCGTCTTCCTTCGACCTAAGTAACCAAGTTAATGGCCAAAAATCCAGATGCATCTAGAAAGAGTAGAAGCTTTCCCGCTTACGAACCACCAACAAGTAATTTCAAGTGGCATGGCTTTCCTTCAATAACTATGATGAGTCAACTTGCATTTCCACATAGGAGCTAGTGATATCAATTTACCATTGAGTTATGATAACTTGTGTCACCTTCACCTAAAAAATGAAAACAATAATTTATATAAATTTATTAAAACAAATTGAATTCTTTAAGTGTTTAAAATATTTTGTTTTAGTATAAGTTTAAGGGATTAATTTAATTGTTTGTCGTCAATATTGTGGGATATTTGGTTGATTCCATATTAACATATAATTGGGTTAAATTCTTTGAGTGAATTTGGTAAGATACTTTATTTTATTTTATCTTTTATAAATTTTGATAAACATCATTAATTTGTAATGGAAAGTTTTATCTATAAAGGTTTGAATTTTGATTATTAATATAATTAATAAAGGTTTAAATAGTTAAAACCATGGGTTTTGTCTTTAAAGTTTGTAGGTTCAAAACCAAAAGAGATAAAGTATGTACACCTTCCTAAGTAAAGTAGTCAAATCACTATGCAGAGTGCTTTCTTATCCCACAAACAAGGATGTCTCATACATTACATTGGTGTTTCACCAAACCATAACCTTAAAATTAAATTATTAGTAGTATTAATATCATACCTTGATATATCTAATTCTATCGATTCAAATGATGAAATCGACTATGTTGGAAGGCCAAAGGGACAACGAAAACCCTAGCCCTGCAATCACCGACCTCCTCCTGTAGATGGAGCCGCCGCACCTAAGCCCGTCGTGCTACACCAGGCCAACGTTACTGATCTCAGAAGATGAACCCAGAAGGGGGGGCCAACCCGCCTCTTATAGGAATGTAGTTGTGAATGACCGGGAAGGAATGATAGCTAAGCGACTTGCCTTTAAACCGCCACCCCACATGCAGGAACAACTCTTAGCCAAGGAACATAGCTTCAGTAAAGAAATGGAAGTGGAACCGAGCACATCTCATCCAAAGGCATCTCATGGATGGGAACCAGGAAAATGCATTCCCCAATCGAACAAACTAACCAGGTACACAATCAACTCAACCAGGGTTAGGGAACACACCCAATTCATGAGAGAGCATGCTCTCATAGGCAATTTTCTGGGCCTATGGCCATTTGAAAGGGACCTCATGAGTTGAATCGAAGACTGGTGGAACCCCAAGGGAGACTACGAAGTGCAACTCAGTTCCAAGGGGTTTTTTACGATCATCCTCTACAATTTGGAAGACAAGGACATGATTTTTGACAATGGGTGATACTTCTATAACTCCGCAGGGATATTCCTCAGGTTTCGGATGGATCATTTTATCCTAGAGAAAGAGGAATTCACCATGGCATCGGTCTAGATCATACTATATTCTCTACCGCAAGAATTTTGGTTGGAGGAAATCCTCATGGGAATAGGGAACACAGTGGGAAGATATGTAAAATCCTCTGTGGCAACAAAGTAAAGGAAATACACTTACTATGCTTGAATATGTGTTTACATGGATATATCAAAGGCTCTACCAGGTTCAATAACCCTAGAATACCAGGATGAAGATTGGAATCAAACCATGGACTATGAGCACATTCCCTTCCGTTGCAGAAAATGTCATGAGCACGGTCACCTCTTCCGTGATTGTCCCTTGAACACTCAAAACCCAAAATCAGGGGAGGGGAAGCAAAAGGATGGCTATACCAAGGTTACAGGTAGGAAAAATCATCCCCCAAAAAAACAAAATCAAGAAAGCACTCAGAAAATCTCTACCAGAAATTCCTTTGACATCTTCAACCAACTCCCGGAGGAAGCGGATGTAGAAAATACGCGCAAGAATGACAACCAGAACAAGGACAAAGGAAAGGCCAAGAATCAAACAAAATCAGCCAAAGAACAACATCAAGAAACATGCCCAACAACCCAACAGAATGTGGACAAGCCAGAGGATAGGGGGGATACCCTAATGCAACTAGATGAACAAGATCCGACGTAAATAGATCTCGAAAAACTGGAGGAGGCCTTCAATAGAAAAGAGCTACAAACCATCCCAGTAGACCCACGTGGGAAAGTGCATAAATTTTTCATTGACTCTACTGTAGGATCCGACCCACGTGGGAAAGTGCATAAATTTTTCATTGACTCTACTGTAGGATCCACCTCAAGATTAGGGATATCCTCAGACCTAACCTCTAAGTTAAGACGTACCTCCCGCGAAAGCAAGCATCGGGGTCGCAAATCCGCACACCAACTCATCAAAGAAGTAGGAAACTACATGCTCAAATCAGGGCAGATCCAAAGACACACAAAAGGGCACCTCAATCCACCCCCCAATTCGTCATGATCAAGATCATCACTTGGAATATTAGAGGGCTTAATGGAAGGTCCAAACAAAGGACCTGCAACTCCATTCATTCAAACTCAAATGGGGTTGTGGGGGGTCTAGCAATCCTATGGAACCCTGCTACAGTCATCATAGACCAACCCTTCTCCACAGTGGGCACACTCATCGCTCACTTCATGGTTGTAGGCTCTAATAAAGAGGGGATGCTTACGAATTCTTATGGGTCGCAAAGTGTTCAAGAAAAAGATTTGTTCCTGAGGAGAATAGCTACTATTAGGTCGTTGTTGGGATTAGAGCATTGGTTGATAAGAGGCGACTTCAACATCATCCTTACGGTGGAGGAAAAGATAGGAGGTACCAAGCGGCTAGATCAGGATAGTGGTAAGTTCATAACTCTCATCGATCACTTAATTTAATAGACATAGAAATTAGAAATGGTATCTTCACTTGGTCCAACAGCAGATCGGGGCACCAACATGTTGCAAGTAGACTAGTTCATTTCCTCATCTCCAAATCACTATTGTTGGATGATCCGGTCCTGGAAGCCAACATCCTCCCAAAATTTGGTTCAGGTCACTAGCCAATCTCTCTATGGTTGGACATTGGCGCCACACCCAAGCTTAAGCCCTTCAGATTTGAGAATTTATGGCTCAACCACCTGGACTTTCAAAACCTCTCCAAATTCTGGTGGAAGTAAGCAGAAATAGACCATGGCACATGCATGTATAAACTCCAACGAAGATTAAAAAACTTCAAACGCCAGCTAAAGAACTGGAATAAAAATGTGTTTGGAAATATACTGCAGAGGAAGCAGGAAATCGTGCAACGCCTGGAAGCTTTGCAACAGGTCTTTATTGCAGGGGAAAGAATGACAACCTTGATAAAGGAGGAAGAGTAGTTACAAGTATAACTAAAAGAGCGACAAAAGCAAGAGGAGATACTCCGGGGGAATAAATCCAAAGTACATTGGCTCAAGGAACGGGAAAAGAATGCCAAGTTCTTCCACAGATCCATGGTGCACAGGAGATACATCAATAGAATCACTCAACTAGAAGACAACCAAGGCAACCCCATCCTAGATCACACAAGCATGGAAGAGGAATTGACAAACTACTATAAAGATCTTCTCATTGAACCCATAAAGGATCGAACACCTGCTATCCACAAGATCACCAGGCACATCCCCTTCGTGGACACAAAAGAACAAAATGAATCATTGACCCGACCAATCACATAAGAGGAAGTGGATCAAGCGGTTAAAGAAATGCTTCCTAGAAAAGCCTCGGGATTGGATGGCTTCACAACATACTTCTTCCACTATTGTTGGTCGCTGATCCGAGAAGAAGTCTAGTAAGTAGTTGAGGAATCTAGAACATCTGGGCAAGTTCTTTCAGCCTTCAACACCACCTTCCTCACTCTAATCCCAAAGGAAGAAAGGGTAACACATCCCAAACAATTCTGATCATTAACACTCTGCAATGTAATCTACAAAATCATCACGAAATGTATTTCCCTTCGAATCAAACCGATCTTGCCCTTCATCATCTCCAAATAACAAGCAAGCTATGTGGAGGGGCGTCAAATCATGGACAGTGTCATCCTGGCAAGAGAGGTCATACACTCACTTAAGTCAACGTGAGCCCCAGGTATGCTCATCAAACTTGACCTTTATAAATCTTTTGATAGAATAAACTGGCAATACATGTGCTCCCTCCTTGAAGCCTTTGGCTTTGATAATATTTGGGTAGACTAGATCATGCAACTCACATCCTCAACCTTCTTCTCCATCCTTGTCAATAGAGTGCCATCCCGACCCTTTTCTCCCACCCATGGCATTCGACAAGGGGATCCCCTCTCCCCCTTCCTCTTTGTCATAACGGCGGAAGGCCTTGGGCACTACATCAAAGCCTCGATAGAGGATGGCTCTCTCAAGGGTCTACCTCTCCATAACCTCTAGCCAACTCCCTCCCACAGTCAATTTGTAGATGACACTCTGTTATTGAACACCCCCACTGCCCAGGAGGCCAACAAGCTCAAAATCATCCTCCCTGATTTCGTTGATGCATCAGGAACCTCCATAAACCTCAACAAGTCGCAGCTCTACTTATTCAACACCCCAGTGGCAATCCAAAACGATATCTCCCAACTTTTGAGCATCCCCAAGAGCTCCCTTCCATCCAATTATCTAGGTGTTCCCCTTACAGGAGCAACCACTTAAAATATTTCCTTGGACAACATGCTGCTTTCCATCTCTAATAGACTTAGTAACTGAACGTTCAAATTGCTAAACCTTGCTACCCACCTGGTTCTTCTAAAATCTGTGCTCCAGGCCTTGCCGACTTACCTCTTCACCGCCTTAGCATCTCCTCAGTCTCTCATTAGAGCCATCAAAAACCTCCAACGAAGTTTCTTGTGGCATGGTCATCAATCGGATAAAAAGTGGGCACTCGTAGGCTGGGACAAAATCTTCCAGCCCAAAGCACTAGGTGGGTTGGGCCTTAGGGATCCAGGCAAAACCAATCGAGTAATTGGGGAAAAAATACAATGGTGTTGGCTCAAGCATCCCACATAACTATGGGCAAAAATCTGGAAACATAAATATGAACCTAATATCAGAGAGGACATTCTCATCAGACTCAATGATCAGATTCATGGTTCCAACATCTGGAACACAGCTTGGAGCAATAGACCACTCATAACTTGATATATCTAATTCTATCGATCCAGATGATGAAATCGACTATGTTGAAAGGCCGAAGGGACAGCAAAAAACCCTAGCCCTGCATGCACCGACCTCCTCCTATAGACGGAGAAGTTGCACCTAATCCGTTGTGCTACACCAGGCTGACACTACTGATCTCAGAAGATGAACCCAGAAGAGGGGGGCAACCCCCCTCTTACAGGAATGTAGTCGCGAATGACTGGGAAGGAATGATAGCTAAGCAACCTGCCTTTAAATCGTAGCCCCACATGCGGGAACAACTCTTAGCCAAGGAACATAGCTTCAGTAAAGAAATGGAAGTGGAACCGAGTATATCTCATCCAAAGGCATCTTGTGGATGGGAACCAGGAAAATGCATTCCCCAATCGGACAAACTACCCAAGTACACAATCAACTCAACCAGGGTTAGGGAGCACACCCAGTTCATGAAAGAGTATGCTCTCATAGGAAAGTTTCTGGGCCTATGGCCATCTGAAAGGGACC
>SNQJ01S0202432.1:23619-35981 GCA_010110895.2 Picea sitchensis | reverse complement strand
GTTAGAGGAAAAAAGAAAATTAAGGTATTATAAAGATGTAATCAACCCTAATCTAGAAGATCAAAATTATCTATTTGTTTTGCCAAGTGTAAAGAAAAAAATAAGCATTGCTAAGATAAGAACAAATTCTCACGAGCTCCATATTGAAACTGGGTGTTGGTCAATTCTTAAAACGCCATGGGATGAAAGAGTGTGTCACCTTTGTGACACTAAAAAGGTTGAATATGAAAAGCACTTTCTCTTAGATTGTCCATCCTATACCCATATTAGATTTCATTTTCAAAATATTTATCACACTACCAACCTTCCTAACCTCTTAACTCAACAAAAGTATGGTGATCTTGGAAAGATTCTCTTAATGCTTTTCGAGCACAGAAATAAAATTCTAAAGAATCACAAGTAATCACTTACCCTCTTAAGGTCCGATAGACCAATTCGGTCTTAGTGGACGTTAATCAACATCATCATCAATTTTTCGTTTAAAAAAATAATTAAAACCTTTAAAATCAAAACTTTCATCTATCCTGTATAATTATCACTTTTAATAAAATTCTTGTTAAATTTGATATATATATATATAATTTTATTTATTTTAGAAAAAGATTAAAAATAAATAAAAAATTATCTGTTAATATTAACTTATTCCTATTTCCAAATATATTATTAAATTTAAAAACAAATAAAAAATATTATATATAAAAATTAAGATATATATTAATTTTCTTATTATAATACTTTTTTTTACAAGAATTGGAAAATTTTGTGTTAAAAAGGTGTGGATTAATCCATTGTAGTACAAAAAAACACATTACTAGGCCTTTGAAATTCATTGTATTTGAGATTTGAAACTATTGTTACAAAATTTGTGTCCACGGATTTTCCAACTTTCCTAACTTTGTCATTTATGCTATATTTCGTGGAATAAAACCTATAAAAAACTCTATTTTTGCATATTGTTAAAAAAAACATAACTCCTAAAGATTAAAGTATCAACTACCTGGTTCCTTTTTTACCTCGAGATGATCGTGATACTCCCAATTTGCATCCATTGTTGGCTCATTGAGGTTGGGTACTTGATTCATAGTGGTTGTTGAGATATTTCTTGAAGCTTCTTGATTATTCTCTGGGGTAGTGGGCTTCCTAGTGTTGTTCTCCATCTAATCCAAATGTCCTTGCAGGTTCTCCATTTGAGTGCATTGGTCCTCAATTTGGATGTGTTGGGAGAACACTTTGTCCTACAATTTTTCAATGATATGGAGATGTTGTGAGAGAGTTTCTAGCTCGAAATTCATTGTGGAGTTGATTTCTCCTAGATGAATTCTCAACCGTTGGCACCCAAAACATTCCTTCTCTAAATCATGTTGTCATTGCCTTGCAACATGATCCATAGTTCATGGCCCTTAGCGCCTTGAGAAAATTCTTCCTGTTATCCATGCTTCTAACAGGGAGGCGAAACTTGAGAAGAGTGGGGTGAGGGGGCTGCACCAAATCCCGAGATTGAAAGGGGAATCAAAGAGACTGGGAATGGAAAGGGTAGGAGCTTCACCTTGGAAGAACCGGGCTGGAAGACAAGGAGAAATGAGGAGGCTCAAAGGTGATGGTGGACGAAGCCCAAAAGAAAAATCAAGGAAGGAGCATAGGAAACAAACCAGAATTAACCCAGGGAGAGCTCAACAAGACAACAATACTTTGGAGTTAGGTTGAGAGCGTTTATTTATAATCCCCCAAAACAGAAACATTGGAAAATGCATGACATACTCTAACAGACAGAGAAAGACCCAATTCACATGATAATGAGAAGACCTAGGAAGTACTCAGCTTGCCTGGATCACTGTACTTTGATCCTTCGAAACCACAAACAAAGGTATGGAGTTTTCATTAGCCAAATGTCTCCACATTGTGTCATTCCTACTACACGCTCGGTCCATCTAATCCAGAGATTTCATCTGCCTTCTATCGATGAGTTCATTTGTGCGAATGAAATTACCACCCCTCACCATGATGGAGTGGGCATACCATCTCCCATCAAATTTATTTATCACATGTCATGCCTTAAATCCTTCCATCTTCCTTCTCCACGTGTTGGATGGAATGCAAGTTCTATGCTTCCACCTGAAAGCCCCAACGCAAGGTGGGTCCTGGTCGTATTGGATGTGACGAACATTAAGGGGGGGGGGCTATACACTCATCATCATCCACTCCTAGAGTTCTTGGTGGATTTTCGATGGCAAAGTTGGTCGTTTTATCATCCTTGACGTTATTACCTCTAAGGACATCAAAAAAATTTACCTTCAAGGTCCTCGAGAAGAGGCGTATTTTGTATATGACCCTTTTTAGACTCGTATTTTTTGGATCAGAACCCAGGATCATCATTCTTATGATCTTCTTTGAATCTCCTACTACGTTCAAAGTTTGAATTTTTCGTTTCTTTTCCAATTGAATACCTTTTAGAAGGGCATAAGCTTCAACTTTATTGTTGGTTTCCTTCCCTAGATTCCAATAGAATTTCGAGATTATTTTTCCTCTGGGTTCGAAGAGAACCCGCCCCCATCCTCAATTTGGATGATTTGGGCAAACACTTCATCCTGCAATCTTTCAATGAGATGGTGATGTTGTGAGAGATTTTCTAGCTCGAAAGTCATCATGCAGTTGATTGCTCCTAGATGAATTCTCAATTGTTGGAACCCAAAACATTCCTTCTCTAAATCATGTTGTCCTTTTCCTGCAACATAATCTATAGAGTTTGTGGCCCTTAGCGCCTTGATAAAATTCTTCTTGTTATCCATGATTCTAATAGGGAGGCGACACTTGAGAAGAGTGCGGCGAGGGGGGGACGCACCAAATCCCGAGATTGAAAGGGGAATCAAAGATCCTGGGAATGGAAAGGGTAGGAGCTTCACCCTGGAAGAATCGAGATGGAAGACAAGGAGTAATGAGGATGCTCAGAGGTGATGGTGGACAAAGCCCAAAAGTAAAATCAAGGAGCAAAGGAAACAAACCAGAATTAACCCAGGGAGAGCTGAAGAAGACAAAAATACTTGGGAGTCAAGTCGAGAGCACTTATTTATAACACCCCAAAACAAAAACATTGGAAAATACATGACATACTCTAACAGATAGAGAAAGACCCAATTCACATGATAATGAGAAGACCTGGGGAGTACTCAACTTCCTGGATCACTGTACTTTGATCCTTCGAAAACACAAACAAAGGTATGGATTTTCCTTCAGCCAAATGTCTCCACATTGTGTTGTGCCTTCTACATGCTTGGTTCATCTTATCGAGAGATTCCATATGCCTTCTACCCATGAGTCCAATTGTGTGAATGAAATTACCACCCTCACCATGATAGAGTGGGTGTACCATCTCCCGTCAAATCGATTTATCACCTATCGTGCCTTAAATCCTGCCATTTTCCTTCTCCATGTGTTGGATTGCATGCAATTTTTATGCTTCCACCTGAAATCCCCAACGCGAGGTGGGTCCTGGTCGTATTGGATGCGAAGAACATCAAGGGGAGGGGCTATACACTCCTCATCATCCAGTCCTAGATTTCTTGGTGGATTTCTAATGGCCAAGTTGGCCATTTTATCAGCCTCGATGTTATTACCTCTAAGGAAATGAAAAAAATTTACCTTCAAGGTCCTCGAGAAGAGGCATATTATATCTATGACCCTTTTTAGACTTGTGTTTTTTGGATCAGAACCCAGGATCATCATTCTTATGATATTCTTCGAATCTCCTACTACGTTAAGAGTTTGAATTTTTCGTTTCTTTTCCAATTGAATACCTTTTAGAAGGGCATAAGCTTCAACTTTATTTTTGGTTTCCTTCCCCAGATTCCAGTAGAATTTCAAGATTATTTTCGACATTATTTTTCCTCTGGGTTCGAAGAGAACCCTCCCCCATTCTCAATTTGGATGTGTTGGGTGAACACTTCATCCTGCAATATTTCAATGAGATGGTGATGTTGTGAGAGAGTTTCTAGCTCGAAATTCATCATGGAGTTGATTTCTCCTAGATGAATTTTCAATCGTTGGCACCCAAAACATTCCTTCTCTAAATCTTTTTGTCCTTTCACTACAACATAATCCATAGAGTTTGTGACCCTTAGGGCCTTGAGAAAATTCTTCCTGTTATCCATGCTTCTAACAGGGAGGAAACACTTGAGAAGAGTGGGGCAAGGGGGGAACGCACCAAATCCTGAGATTGAAAGGGGAATCAAAGACCCTGGGAATGGAAAGGGTAGGATCTTCGCCCTGGAAGAACTGGGATGGAAGACGAGGAGAAATGAAGAGGCTCAGAGGTGATGGTGGACGAATCCCAAAATAAAAATCAAGGAAGGAGCAGAGGAAAAAAACAAGAATTAACCTAGGGAGAGCTCAAGAAGACAACAATACTTGGGAGTCAGGTAGAGAGCGTTGATTTATAACCCCCCAAAACACAAACATTGGAAAATGCATGGCATACTATAACAGACAGTGGAAGACCCAATTCATATGATAATGAGAAGACTTGGGAAGTACTCGTCTTTCCTAGATCGTTGTACTTTGATCCTTCGAAAAACAAAACAAAGGTATGGAGTTTTCATCGTCCAAACGTCTCCACATTGTGTTTTTCCTTCTACATGCTCAGTCTATCTGATCTAGATATTTCATCTGCCTTCTACCCACGAGTTCAGTTATGTGAATGAAATTACCACCCCTCACCATGATGGAGTGGGCATACCATATCCTGTCAAATAAATTTATCACTTGTCATGCCTTAACTCCTTCCATCTGCCTTCTCCATGTTTTGGATTGCATGCAAGTTCTATGATTTCCACCTGAAAGACCCAACGCGAGGTGGGTCCTGGTCGTATTGGATGTGACGAACATTGAGGGAGGGGATATACACTCCTCATCATCCACTCCTAGAGCTCTGGGTGGATTTATGATGGCCAAGTTGTCCATTTTATCAGCCTCAACTTTATTACCTCTAAGGACATGAAACACATTTACCTTCAAGGTCCTAGAGAAGAGGCAAATTCTATCTATGAACCTTTTTAGACTCATATTTTTTGGATCGGAACCCAGGATCATCATTCTTATGATATTCTTCGAATCTCCTACTATGTTCATAGTTTGAATTTTCCGTTGTTTTTCCAATTGAATACCTTTTATAAGGGCATAAGCTTCATCTTTATTGTTGGTTTCCTTCCATAGATTCCAGTAGAATTTTGGGATTATTTTTCCTCCAGGTTCGAAGAGAACCCGCACCTGCCTCCCCTGGGTTTCCTTTAAAATCACCATCAAATCACAGAGTGTGTTTTGGTTGGCTTAGTATCCAATGGTCAAAGTTGAAGGAAGAAGAATGAAGCCGGCAGCAAGATCGTTGAAAATAATAGGGACTAAGTGAAGGATGAAGATTGAATTTCGAGATCCAAGCTTTCTCAGAAGTGTTCCAATTATTCAGATCCTCTATGCTAAGTTTTTTTATGTTCATTACCTACATCAATTGGGATATTTCCTTACTAATTGAAACAATTTGAGGTTGATACCTTTTATCCTGAAATATCAATCTATTCATGGCTAGCCAAATATGCCAGCACACAAATTTGGGAAGGGGTTTCCACAACCTTTTGAAAATTGGCTTTACATGAAAGAATCATTGGTAATATCTTTCCCAATGCCCCAAACAAGAACTATAATTAGAGGGCCATCTTACCTGGTGGGTCATTTCTATGTACATTGATTCCCGGACTTTTGAAGAGAAGGAACACTCCCAAAAGAGATGTTGTCTTGATTCCTGATTTCTTTGGAAGAGAGAACATGTGAAAGGACTTTGGAGTCCTCTTTTCATCAAATTTTCTCTCGTTAATATTTTTCCAGGAGATAGAATCCATATGAAGATGTTTTTTTTAAGGAGGGCATCTGAATTCCTTATTTTTTCCATCTAGCTGAATTGAGGAGATTCCATGAGTTGGCAAGTAAGGTTTTGTATCCTTGTTTCACTATGTATCCAGTAGGTCCCCATCCATGACTATCCTAGATGTCACGATGTATAGGGGATGCCCCTTTGAGAAGACAAATCAACATATGTACTTGGTTCTTCAAATGGATGAGGAAGTCACCTAGTCTCCATTCCTTCCAGGAGCCATCTTCGTTCCAATAAGAGATATCAAAAAGAGTAGTTTTGTGCTTTGAAAACATCCATCTTTTCAAATTGACAATCTCTTCTTCTCAGGATATGAGACCGGATCCCAAGATGGTAAATTGCCAGAGCCTAATCAGTTTTTCATTTCCTAGAATCCATGAGAGGTTTTCTTTAAAAAGGGAATTGAGGCTCAAAAAAATTTCCAAATCTATGAACTAGGCTAACTTTCTAGGATAGCGTCCAAGCATATTTTTTGGCACCCAAGTTGTATTTTTTTATTATGGTTGATTTCCACCATTCCTTTCAACCTGTCATTAGTCTCCAAAGTGGCTTGGCTCCCATAGCTCTATTAACCACTTCAGGATCTTTGATTCCAATCCCCCCACTGGCTTTAGGAGAGGAGACTATATTATAGTTTACTAAGTGAAATTTTTTTGCGTTGGACTTTCCTCCTTGACAGAGAAATTTTTTAATGAGTTGAGCCATATCTTTCATAGCACCCTTGGGTTCCAAGAGGAAAGAGAATTGAAAGAGAGGAAAAGAGGATATAAATTATTTAATTAGAACCACATGCCCAGCTAGATTGAGCCACCTTTTCCCCCAAGAATCCATCTTTTCTCTGATTTTTTGAAGAATTATTTTCCAATATTCTCCTGGAAGCGACTTTAAGCACATAGGGAGGCCAAGGTACTTAAAGGTTTTCCATTAATTTTAGATAGAAAAACCAAGGATTTGAGAAATACCTATAAGACTGTGATCTGAGACATTCTACACATAGATTTGTCTTTTGACCTTATTTAGAATGTTGATGAATGCATCTATGTGAGACATTCTCCATCTTACAAACCTATGAGGTGTGGATCATTGCAACTAAGTGAGTCTTTCTCTCAGCTTACAAACCTAAGAGAAATACCCTAAGAATGGTATGTGGTTCCTACCTGAGACATAGCTAGGAACATAGAGATGACCTCCTCCATTCAGAGAGTGAGAAGAAATCTAGATGAGTATCCAGTGGGAAAGGCAATTTGTTGAGTTAGACGTGCATGTGGCTGAGCACAAGGTGAATGTGTGAAATTCCAAAGTGTTGGGTGCATCGTCATGCGAACAGAAATTAAGATGATGTATTAGCCTCCTCTGAGCATCAGAGTTGATGAGAAGACTCCAAATGATTCTCCTGTGTGAGGCAGTAAGAAAGAATATATGTAGAGTGGACGTGCCTGTGGACGAGCACATGTGAACATGTGAAGATCGGGTTCCTCTATGTAATGCAGTGAACCAGAGATATGACATCCCTATGGATGTGCCCCTAGTGGATGAGCACTATTGGGTGTATCATATCCTTTGCTATATATTTTTCAAGAGTCATACATGCATGTAACCCTAATAGTTATGTAAAGGGTACAGGTCGGCCCCACCTTAATATGAGAAATAATAAATGTAAAAGATAATTGATCTGGTTAATATTAATTATAATAATTATAATGATAATATGACTTAGAAAAAGTCAGCCCTATTGAGCCAATACACACTTCAATTGATAGGACAAGTCTAATATAAGTAAAGGAATATTCCCCATTGTGGAAACATATCTTTCTTGTGTGTTTTGGAAATTTTAGCAAGTACACTTCTTTGGTAAAAGGTGTGCACCTCTCTTGGGTGCTAGAGTTATAGGGTTTGAGCACCCTCTTGTGTACTAGGTATTTCTTGGTGGTGAAGGTATTTATCTTGAAGAATAGAGAATATTATTTGGTTGGGTTTTCTTCCCTTTTTGAGAAGGGTTTCCCAGGATACATTTTGTGTTCTTGTGTATGGTGCTTCTTCTTGTGATCTTGGTTGTTGCAGCATTTATGGTTATGGTTAAATGAAAAAATGGAATGAACTTAATGATTAACCTAACATATTGAAAAATAAACAAGTTATTAGAGCATAGGTCTTGAATAACCCATTGCTCAAGCATCTACCAGTCTCCTCTCTTCTCTGCAGAGCCGTACGACCCTCCTAGGGTTTTCAGAAAATATGTACTACCTTCCTTTATGAGGTGTTTCATCCCTTAAAAACTTGAAAGTTGGGAATAATTTTGGCATAGGAAAGTACGTCCTCCTCCAATGCATCTCCAGAGACTCTCAGAGTGACATTCTGAGAATTTTGAAATTTTGGCCCTAGGGTTTCGCCAATTTCTGCAAAAAAATCAGAATTAGGGTTTCTACAAACTCATTGAAGGAGATCTTCAGCTCACCAATGCTCTCCTATCTTTCAAAGTCTTATTGTTGGTATTCATAAGTCAAATAAAACCTAAAATTTCTAGCCTAGCCTAGCCGTTAGGTTTTCTATCCTAGTTGACAAAGGGTTGTGAAGAATCTAAAATTATGATGAACAAAAACTATGGTGGAAGATAAGCTTGATGAATCAAGAAACTTCAAAGTTCTTGAAAGACAAGACTTCATAGGAAGACTCATTGTGGGTAATACAAAAGGGTTTACCAGATATAGCTATCAATGAATGGAAGGAAGTTAACGTTAGGACAAGGAATCCAATCACCTACTCAAAACCCTTAAATTGAAGGGTCGGCTTCAAAATAACAAAGATGAAAAAAGGTGACACCGTGACTATCTTCTTCATAAATATCTCAGAGGATAGAGATCATCCAAGATCCATTGGAGAAATCATATCAGCATCCTCAGATAGGTTAACAAGAAAATGAAGATGTTTATCCTTCAAAGGGAGCCACTTGACTCAAAAGGAGTCAAAACTATTTGATAAAGAGGAAGAATAGAACCATCATTGAGGAAACCAATGAAATAATGCATGATCAGAATCCTTCTATGATTCTATGGGCAGAAAGATGCATGAAACAATATATGTTTAGAATAAGATTCTTCTCCAGACTTTGAAAAACAAAACTCCTGAAGAAGCCTCCACCAGAGTGAATCCTGAGATTGAACACTTCATGATATTTAGGTTCCTAGTGTATTTTCATGTACCCAAAAAGAAGAATTCCAAGATATATCCCTTAGAAAGAAAGGATATAGTGAATCTTAAAAGACATTCCAGATCGATATCCCTAGTCAGAGACAGATTGAGATAAGAAAAAACATTGTCCTTGAAGAAGAGATAGTCTTTCAAAGACCAAGAGAATCTCGGATGGAGATTGATAGTGAGACAATACCTTCTCCCCCTTCATCA
The DNA here is from genome assembly GCA_010110895.2 of Picea sitchensis. Classification (NCBI taxonomy): domain Eukaryota; kingdom Viridiplantae; phylum Streptophyta; class Pinopsida; order Pinales; family Pinaceae; genus Picea; species Picea sitchensis. The sequence goes on along the minus strand of SNQJ01S0202432.1, from coordinate 26,662 downwards.
ATCCAGAGGGAGACAGAAATTATTCCAGTTGATCCAGTTTCTCCAGTTGATATGTTCATATATATTGCAGTAGGGAATAAAAGGCCTACCTAGACTCATTCTGCAAGAGGCAGAGAAACATACAAGCCTCTCAAGGCACATCCCGAGAAAGAGAAAGAGATTTTCAAGCTATCCCTCAGTCATGAGCCACTTCATTGATGTTGAGCCTCCTTGTCTTAGATAAGCAACAAGAGAACAGGTATGAAAAGATGCCATAACAGAAGAATACCAATACATCTTAAAGAATGATTTATAAGATATTATTCAGGGACTAGAAGGGAAATTTGTGGTAACTTCCAAGTGGATCTATAAGATCAAGCATGCATCTGATGGAAGTGTCGAGAAATACAGACTGAGATATATAGCCAGAGGTTTATCATAAACAGAGGGAGTTGTCTATGATGAGACACTTGACCCAGTGAACCCGATACAATTCCATCTGTACTACCATCCATGAGTTGGAAACTATATCAAATAGATAGATTCTTGATGAGTTTGGATTTCAGCAAGAGTGTTGCTTACCAAAACCTATATCATTACAGTGTTGGTGACGAGATCCTGATCTTGATGACTTATTTAGAAAGCATTTTTGTTGGATACAAGTAATCCTCGACTTCTGAATTCGAGATGAAGAATCTGAGTATGATGCACTACTTCTTGGGACAAGAAGTATGACAGAGGACCGATAAGATTTTCCTGAGTCAAGGAAAATATACAGTGAAAATATTAAAGAAGTTCAGTATGACAGAATGGAAAATCCATCGTGATGGATTTAAAGAAGAAGATTGATGATGATTCATATGAGACTGATCCATAGTTGATTGGGTAACTAGTGTATCTGGTTAACACCAGACTTGATTCATGCCATGCAGTGAATGTGCCTAGTCATTCCATGAGTCAACCGGGACTGACTCACTAGACAATAGAAAAACATGTATTGAAATATATACAAGGCACAGCTGGATATGGCCTGAGATATGTCTCCAGTATGAACTTGATTTTGCAAGATATGTCGATTCAAATTGAGCAGAAAGTACAGTGAATCGGAAAAGCACATCCAACTGATGTTCTATCGTGAAGTTTTCCATGGTTTCCTAATGCAGAAGGAAACAAAACTCTGTAGCCTTGAGTACCACAGAGGCAGAGTATATAGCATCAAGTGTGCGAAGAAATGTGGCTTCACAAGCTTCTGATAGATTTACTTGACCATGAGATGGATTCTATGATGATAACCAAGAATCGTGGGTAAAGCTCCTTGAGAACCCAGTGTTTCCTGATGAATCGAAATATGATGAGATGAAATGTCCTTATATTATAGATATGATGTAGAGGAACATTGTACAAATGCAGTACTTTCCTACACATGAGAATATTACAGATATCTTCACCAAATTAACTTCGTGAAGAATAACTGCCTAGTTGAGAGGGAGTGTCGATAACTCCAGCCAAGACAAAATTCAAAATACATCTGTGTGAGACTTGGAATGATAAATAATGCCTCCCTAGATGAGAGTGAGTGTTTATGAATGCAACTATGTGAGACATTCTCTAGCTTACAAACCTGTGAGGTGTGGATCATTGCAGCTATGCGAGTCTTTCTCTCAGCTTACAAACCTGAGAGAAAGCCCCTAAGAAGGGTGCGTGGTTCCTGCCTGAGATAGATCTAGGAACGTAGAGATGACCTCCTCCATTCAGAGAGTGAGAAGAACTCCAGATGATTATGCAGTGGAAAAGGCAATCTGTTGAGCTAGACAGGCATGTGGTTGAGCACAAGGTGAACATGTGAAATCTCAAAGTGTTGGGTGCATCGTCATGTGAACATAAATGAAGATGATGTATTAGCCTCCTCTGAGCAGCAGAGTTGACAAGAAGACTCCAGATGATTCTCCTATGTGAGACAGTGAGAAAGAAGATCTGTAGAGTGGAAGTGCCTGTGGACGAGCACGGATGAATGTGTGAAGATCTGGTTCCTCTATGTAATGCAGTGAACTAGAGATATGACATCCCTATGGATGTGCCCCTAGTGGATGAGCACTAGTGGGTGTATCAAATCCTTTTCTATATATTGTTCAAGAATCAAACTTGCCTGTAACCCTAATTGTTATGTAAAGGGTACAGGTCGGCCCCACCTTAATATGAGTAATAATAAATGTAAAAGATAATTAATATGGATAATATTAATTATAATAATAATAATAATAATAATAATATGACTTAGAAAATTGCGTCCCTGTTCAGCCAATAGACACTTTAGTTGATAAGACAAGTCTAATATAATTAAAGGAAGATTCCCCATTATGGAAACATATCCTTCTTGTGTGTTTTATAAATTTCAGCAAGTACACTTCTTTGGTAAAAGGTGTGCACCTCTCTTGGGCACTAGAGTTCTAGGGTTTGATCACCCTCTTGTGTGCTAGGTATTTCTTGGTGGTGAAGGAAAAAAAATTAAGTATTTCCTGCGATTCTCCTGATCTAACAATTATACGCCACTGTTAAATACATAATCGTTTCTACTATTATTCTTGCGGAAAATTAAACCACAATCACAAAGTGAAATATCAAGAACACATAACACAGAAGTTTTTCCGGGAAAGCATAAAGCTAAAAACCCCACTATCATATATTATGTATATCATGAATCATGAAACAATCTCATACAAAACTCTAATCCAAGAGCTATCAGTACAATACAATCGTCTCACACTGTCATACACAAATCAGCAAATACATGTGCCAATTCCTGTGTCCAGACAACTTGCCTCCTCTACATAATCCTTGCAATTAGAATTCTCACAACTGATACGAATTGCTTAGTTTGCACATGCTCATAATCATATTCACTGCATGTGTGATTAAATCACAATTGATAGCCAAACTGTCTCTTTCACCTGTTATCTCAACTGGGTCTCCACTGGATCTGACATGCATGTAGTTAACCGTGGCGAATCTTCAGTTGCATCTGAGTTCACTGATTTACTGAACTCTCACTAGTGCATGTTTAGTT